>OZ024744.1:103946216-104083716 GCA_964016885.1 Eledone cirrhosa
AAAACTGTACGGTGGTAAGAGTAAGAGGAAATAAAGAGAGGTAGTAGCTTGACTAACGACAGGAACAGTAGTAGTAAACATAAGAAAGAGTACATTTCAGTTGATGTAAAAATAATCACATACACACACAACTGAAACGAAACGAAGCGAAACCAAACGAAACGAAATCAATATGTTAGCACAGGTGTTCATTCAAGTTTGTCAGTGTGATGCCTAAGAAGAAAGCGGAAAATATTTCTAAATCTTCAAGAACCGATTATTTGGTATTGAAGAAATTACACTTTATGAATGTTTTAACACTCTAATAACTTTTGAAAGAAGTTTTATTGGTCAATCACTACATTTAATTCTAAGAATTTACTGAGTCTCTTGTTTTTTTTTTAAACCCATTATCCAACTATGCCTGACTACATTACAAAAAAAGAAGGTGTGGAAGCTAATTCAACAGAGGTTTCCGCTAGAAATGTGGAGTAAATCCAGAAACTTTGTCAATAAGAATTAAACTTTCCAGAAATTAAATATAATTATGTAAAGATAAAAGTATTACCTTTGCGCCCCGCCTCTCTTTTTTTATCTTACAAAATATTTAAGTAATTTATTTCCTAAGTATTAAAAAAATGATTCCCTTAAAAATTACATTACATCTGTTCAACCAAACGGTATTTATATTTGATTGTATGTTTGGTTTCTGATCATCACCAACGAATCCAATCACATTAATCGCGGATATTTAAAAGGCTTCACTGTAAACCAAAATCCAGTTTTAATTAGAATTTACATAGACAACCTTTTTTCCCCTGCAGATGTTTTTGACGTATTGAATTGAGGATATCATAGACCATACATCTTTGATGTTCATCAAAATTTTCTCGACCGATTCGCCGTATGCGTGTGTATATATATATATATATATATATATATATATATATGAAACCGCTTGGCGCCGCGGTTGGGATTTTATATATCTCTATACCCACTCTACATCTTCCCATGCATTGAGTATTCCCATGATTAGTGGTCTCCCCCGGTCTCAGTACCGCAGACTCTCTCTCTCTCTCTCTCTCCCTATACATACATACATACATACATACATACATACATACATACATACATACATACATACATACATACATACACACATACATACATACACACACACACACATACATACATACATACATACATACATACATACATACATACATACACACACACACACACACATACATACATACATACATACATACACACACACACATACATACATACATACATACATACATACATACATACACTCACACACACACATACATACATACATACATACATACATACATACATACATACATACATACATACATTCACACACACACACACATACACACACACACACACATACATACAAACAAAGGTGTTTTATTATCATCAACGCCTCTTTTCTTTAATTTTATATCATTACACACATTTTCATTTCGTAAAAAAAAAAAGAAAACAATTGAACCCAAAGTTTCAGATTTCATCCTGTTATTAAATCGTTTCAGTGATGTTATATTGAGTGACTCTTCTAATTCCTCAGATCATGGCTCATCTAAAGAAGCCTGTCAGATTAACCTTCCACCTGTAGCATTTACTAACAGAGAAACAACTCGGCCCCCTTCTCCTTATCTGTTGACTATTCCAGTTTTATTGTTTACATTCCATTATATAACACCATCCCTCTTTACATATACAGCATGCAACCCATCCTACCATCATGTCAATGGCATAAGTTTGATTAAGTCACAGAACTCAACGGTAGCATTTTTTTATGTGGTCCACGGATCTGCTAGAAATAGCAACACGATCTTCCTCAAATAATACCCTGTCTTAGAAAAATGTGACGACACCTAGATAATGTAGCCCCGAGATACTTTTTAACAAAAACGACGGGATAGTTTGATAGTCACAACTGTAATTGTTTTGATCACCTGTTGCTTAATTTGTTAGTCGAATTCGTTGCTTACTATTTCTACTCTTGTCTACTCTAATGAGAACTTTATAAGAAACACAATCCTTATTTACTGGTGGTTCCAGTTTTCTAAACAACACGGTGGCTTGCTCAAATTACTTCTTTCTGTACTTCTACGATTCTTCTCATCATTTTCTTTATCCTTCTTGAGAAAGGCATGAATGTCACAGGAAGGGGAGAACTTCTGCTTATATAAGAAATATTTCTTCAAGGGTTTCAAACACTCCTTAATTAATAAGCATTCTTTCATCTCTACTTGAACCTCACATAAGAAACATCCTTTCCAAGGACAAATAACAATGGATTAAATAGATATTTCAATACGTCTCAATCCGTTAGAAATAGCTGATAAATCTTGCTCAAATTACACCTTGTCATCTGATAAAGGAAGGACAGACAACATTACACTAGAAAGCCGGGTGGTCACGGCTGGAATGCCGGTGTGGTTTACACAGGCAGGGTTAAGCTTGATCTAAGCAACATCTATAAACACGTATATTATCTAGCCGAGTAACATGTCGTTACTAATTACGTACAGTTAAATAATAGTTATTGGCAATTGATATGAGTCGTATGTATATATTTATTTATTATTTTTTTTTTTTTTCAGTTTATACGACGACAATCAATTTGTTTCTTTGATTTCTATGACTAGTTCAGTCCTGTCAACTTAAAACTCATTTATCATTATTTGTACTGAATAGTTCCACGTATACATGCTACATATCAGAGCAGACGTGGTGTATTGTATGTATTGAGTGTTTAATGGATATCGCTTGTTCGTGATTATATTCGTTTGTGTAATAGTCCCAGCATTTATTTAGATATATTTCTTAGTATAACGAAGAGAACCACTGCTTATATTTGTTGCAGGCCCTTCTTAATTGATAAAGATAGCTTAATGTGATCAATATGGTTGCAGTCCAATTTGGTAGAACATAGGAAGAGGCAGAGATGTTTTGAAGAGAAGTAGTTCTAAAAATGAAAGGCCATCACTGGTCAGTGGTTGTGGTGTGCTTAGGCAAATAAGTTTATTTGGATATGATCCAGAATGGGCGTGTATTTTAGTAAAAGTAATTATTTCAGATATATGAGTTTTGTAGCTCCAGGGCGAGCAGTCCTAAGTAACGTAGGTAATTACTTGAATGGGGGGCGCTGAACTCTAGTTATGTATCATTCTAGTTAAGAACTATAGGGCACAGTGATGAATTAGATGGGGGTACCTGAGATTTGTGGGCGTTTTGTTTTCGCTACTATGTATGTTTTATGTAACTCCTCACGTGCTTGTTTTTTCTGTCTGTAGCAGTATGTATATGTTGTTGATTACAGTGGTTGGTGTTCTCCGGTGTTGCTGATAAGAAAAGGGTCAATGGTAGGTGCTGCTCTAAATTTGTCGTGGATCCATGTTTCTAGCTGGTTTACGTAGAGTTAGGGTAGCTGTGGGGGGATGTGTATGATGTCGGTATGTTTTGTTGGTGGTGTGAGAACATCATGTAATTATAAGTTGAAAAGAGTGGGTGAAAGAATGACTCCCTGAAACACTCCACTTTCAGTGGTGTTCTTGTACACTACATAGGTTTGGCGACCGAGCCAACATTTTGCGTTGTTTCTTAAGGTGGTGTTAAGTATTGTTGTTTTGTTTGTTTGAGTGTATAGCAAGGATTTGAGTCAAAAGCTTTGCTATCACTAATATTTAGAATAGTAAATGTGGGAGTTTTTCTGTTGTTATTGAAGCTACTGTTTGCTGTGTTAGTTTCCTTGGTTAGTGTGGTAATTGAATGTAGTAACGAGAACAGATGCATAAGTTAGCGATACTAAGAATTAGCCTTTGCAGGATTTCTGAAAATATAGACAAGAAGTTGTGGCTGTATTATATAGAGTGCAGCAAAAATACCGCCCATATTTTAAGGGTTGACCGTGTAAAACATGGGAGGTTTTTCTGTTGCACATTGCATTATTTCACTTGGGTTTTTGTTTAGAGCTTTAGAATCGATATAAATTTGTCCAGATTCAGGTGGTTTGACTTTTGATATGAGTAGTTGTAGTTTATTAAGGGTCTAGCTGTTTCAGGTGTATATATATAATAGCCTGGTGTAACTTTCCTAACTTGTATAATACCAGTAATGAATGATATGAGTAGTTATAGATGTTGGTAAGTGCTGTGGTTTATTAAGGGCCTAACTGTTTCAGGTGTATATATATATACTAGCTTGATATAGCTTTCTATCATACCTTATATAATACCAGTAAGAAAATAAAATTCCTTGCTATAATATATATATATATATATATATATATATATAAAGCATGCATTGGACACCACACACACTTCTCTTCGAAGCTTGACCAAAGGGACGGACAAAAAAGACCTGACAGCATCATGGTCTTCCTGTTCCAAAATGGTAGGCCTCTCATCTTGAACGCAACATACAGAGATACCTTCTCCATCAACAACTTGGTGCATTTAACAATTAACCCAGGCTTTGTATCTCATCAAGCTGAAGATGGCAATCTGTCAAAGTATTGGCGACTCTCCAATTGATTTGCTGTTGAACTTGTAGTGGTGGAGACTTCCAGCATTCTTGACCCCTGCACCACATATCTATGTACTACAATTGACTACCCACATGAACGAGCTCCACCAGTTGGAATGGTTAATCCAACGCATCTCCTTCACGATCCTCCAGGGCAATGTCTTCTCCATTTAATCCACTGAACATGAGCAGCCGACACCTGAACTCCCACACACAAAGAATGCAACCCCACATCTTCCAGACATATCATTGGGGTAGTGATGTTTGTGCACAAGTCATGTTATTACAACAGCCATTTACCCCTACTTACATACATGTTGCTGAAAAGTCTTTACAAACACACAAAAGGTTTATCAACATTAAATATATGAGGATGATATTTTTTTCAACTAGATGCAACTTCAGATATTTTCACTGTCAGCAGAAAGCGTATGCTGTTTTCGTGTATTAATGTTTGTTAATCTGAAAAGGGACATTACTGAACCTACACTCTCTAGTTAAGAAAATAGATACACATGCCTTAGTCTAAATCTAAATTTTGTAAATGATATTTCCAGTGGTATTGAGTCCTGCATCAAGACTTACATAAATTCCTTTAAATTCTATTTTCATATTTTATTCATTGAAGTATATCTCTGTGGCTGATCATCTTAACTAATTCGGGTTTACTTTAACTCTTTAATGTTCAAACCGGCCAGAATTCTCTACCTTTTTCTGTTGAAACTGGCTGTAACTGGCCACTCAAACTGATGTTAAGGTATTGTTCTCAAAATAAATACTTTCAAAATCTCATAGATTCGATATTATGTGAGATAATTATGTGAGGTAAAGCCTTTACCATGAACATATAATAGTATATTATGAATGCTAAAGGGTTAATTAAGCCTACTGACTCTGTACAGAGGATGTTAGCTGCTGGTCATAAACTTGTAAACACAGGAGATACCAAAGATGATACATTTAACAAAAATATTACATAAAATACTAAACATCAACCAATGTTACATAAGATACTAACCATCAACCAATGTTACATAAGATACTAACCATCAACCAATATTATATAATATATGTTACATATGATACTAACAATCAACCAATGTATGTTACATAATATACTAACCATCAAACAATGTATGTTACATATGATACTAACCATCAACCAATGTTACATAAGATACTAACCATCAACCAATGTTACATAAGATACTAACCATCAACCAGTGTTACATATGATACTAACCATCAACCAATGTATGTTACATAAGATATTAACCATCAACTAATGTTACATAACATACTAACCATCCACCATTGTTATGTAAGATACTAATCATCCACCAATATTACATAAGATATTAACCATCAACCAATGTTACATATGATACTAACCATCAACCAATGTTACATATGATACTAACCATCAACCAATGTTACATGAGATACTAACCATCCACCAATGTTACATACGCTACTAACCAACAACCAATGCATGTTACATAAGATACTAACCATCAAACAATGTTACATAAGATACTAACCATCAACCAGTGTTACATACGATACGAACCATCAAGTAATGTTACATACGATACTAACCATCAACCAATGTTACATAAGATACTAACCATCAACCAATGTTACATATGATACTAACCATCCACCAATGTTACATAAGATACTAACCATCAACCACTATTACATAAGATACTAACCATCAACCAGTGTTACATAAGATACTAACCATCCACCGATGTTACATAATATACTAACCATCAATCAGTGTTACATAAGATACTAACCATCCACCAATGTTACACGATGCTAACTGTCCAATAATGTTACAAAAGATACTAACCATCCACCAATGTTACATAAGATACTAACCATCAATGGAGTCAAATTCTTTGGTCAGGTGATGTAATGTGTCATCCATAATCTGTGAGCTATGATTTCATTTAACCATTTCATGCAGAATAAATAACTCTGTTATTCTGAGTTTGAATCCTGCCATGGTCCACTTTGCCTTTCATCTTTTTGAGATCTTCTTCTGTTTCTTTATGGGGGCAGAATCCTCAAACACTCCTTCCAGCAGGTTCTGTTAGAAGCAACCATCTCCAGTTTATCTGGCTGGATCCCCAAACATGACCAGCCAAGCTCATGGATGTTATCCAACGATCTTGCTTAGGGTTTACCCCTGGGTCTTCTGCCAGTTGGTTTTACCCATAAAATCTGTCCATCAATTCTTTCCTGAGACATTCTAACCACATGTCCATAGTATCAGAGCTGTGATATCTCAATTCAGAGAAATAGCAGCTCTACTTGGAGTGACTCTGATCTCCGAGCTATGCACTCTACCAAGTAAAGTTACTCCAAGACCCTTCGGGCGAACCCTATTTCGGCCAATTGTATTTGCGATTGTATTCTTTAAACCATTACCCAAGATTCATGACCATAGGTAAGGGTTGGCACAATACCAAATTGAAGATAGCAAGTTTGGCTTTTTACACCTACCTCCCTTCTTCTGATTACTGAATGCTGCAGCTTGTACATTACTGCACCAGCTTCAGCAATTCTTACACTTAATTAAGCCTCCTGCCTTCCATCACTTGTGAACACAGCCCCATACCAGCCCATTGCTAATTCAACTGTCTCACATCCTGCTTGTTCTGTTGGATCAAGGGAAGCAGAACTTAGAGGGTATCTATGGATGCTCATGACTACATGGGCACTTCAATCTCTAGTGAAAGTATGGTAAATAACTATGTAAAATAACTGGTTAAAAATTATCTCCAGACTAGTATTTTGTAGCTGCTATTGCTTGATGGTAAAATCTACTTCCTCAAAACTCAATTTATCTCTCAGACTTTCATTTTCGTTTCTTGTTCAAGGATGTTAAAGTCAGTACAGTAACTCTTTCTTCCTGATGTCATTTAAATACCAAATATTTGCATTTAATTACATAAAAAATAACGTCCTTCTAAAATAATGTATTTACTAACTTCTATTGAGATTTTTTTTCAGTAAATGCAGAAGATATGCAAAGTCCAGAGAGAAATGACACAGGTATAAAAAGAATTAAATGTAGTGTGCAGAAGAGAAAATTGCACTGGCATGAACATGGTGATGATGATGATCATCATCATCAGCACTGTTTAACGTCCATTTTTCCATGCTTGCATGGGTCAGACAGGTCGTCTGCATCGAGAGATAAGTCTGGCCAAGATTGGCTATGCTGTACCTTGCTCTGACAGGACTAAATTTGGCCAGAGTTTTTTACAGTTGGATGCTCTTCCTAACACCAACCACATTTAGTGTGATGTGTATGAAAAATGAATGCTGGATGAAGAAATGCCAGGAGTTCTCAGTAGAAGGAGAGGCAGGTTGTGCTGGAGGATGCCTGTCCAATTAATGCAAGCATGGAAAAACAAGACATAAAATGAAGATGATTTATTACATCTTGGAACAATGATTTTCTTATGTTCCCCAATTTTATATTACCATTCCAGTTTTGTAATTTGAATGACATGTATCTAGTATTGAGCAATTTAGACAATTTCTACTGAAGACAGTAATCACAAGAATTTGTTGAGTAATACTTATTTGTAATGGCTGTTTCTGCTGTCAGAACACAGTTTGACATTAATGTCTTGGAGATGAAAAACAACAATAAAGAATTGATATATTTTAATAAACAGAGTATATGTGTGAGTGTGTGTGTAGATATATACTCACACACACACACACATATATATTGATTATATATATATATATATATTGAAGTAAATGAGGTATTGTATAAGGTAATCCAAGCAGAGGTTATGAGTAATCTGTACAGTGGATGATTTTAACCTGTGGCGTTGTTTGACTCAACAAGATGTTTACTTAGTTGTGGTGTTCGGGTAGCCGATTTCAGACAGTTCCTAGGTAAGCAGTTCCTGGAGTATTAATAATAAAGGAGTGAAGAATAACACGGATAAGCTATACAGTAGGGCTTATTCCAAGTACTAACAAATGTTTCATTGGTCCGGTGTATCTAAAAATCGCTATCTGTAGTGCTGTTGTGACATTTGATTTTAAATAGTTTCCACATACAGCACATAATGCGCTATATCGCCAGTTCCAAAACAGTATTTTGATAATTTGGCTGGTGAAAAGAGAATTAAAATCGATTGTCAAAGCAGCACTGCAGATAGCGATTTTTAGACACCTCCAGCCAATGAAAAATGTTAATACTTGGAATAAACCCTAATGTATAGCTGATCCATGTTATTCTAACCACAGTAAGTAAGGTACTCAATACATTAGTAGAGTGTATACAACAAATTTAATATAGAAATAGCTTCATTCGAATGAAACCGTTCTAGTCCTGTAGAAGCCATTTCTATATTAAATTTGTTATATATATATATGTGTGTGTGTAGGACACTTCAGTCATATCAAAGGCTTGACAACCTTCCACGATAAATTACATCCAGCACACGCTGAAGAGTACAGAAACATATGTAGCCCTTTGGCACATCTGAGTGGTCAGTAGCACTAATTTTGTACTGATTTATCTACATTACTGGTCACTTTCCCTTTAGTTAGCACTTTATTCCAACTGTCAGTTGTCTCAGAAAAAGTTCTAGTTGCCCTCTATATCAGGCATGTCAAACATGTGGCCTTCGAGGAGCCACCAGTTTGACATGCCTACTAGTTGTCATGTGTGGTCCTCAGACAACATATATGTGGCTCTCGGAGGGGGGGGGGGACACACACCTTCAGTTTGACATGCCTGATGTAAACCATCTGTGAGCCTATGGGGAAAAGGTGTACAGAAACGTCTGCGAGAATCGTACCACGCAGCAGTCGCACACCGGACGACTACAATAACCGTTATTCCAAAGCTACCTAGCTCCCTTTCACTGTCTTATTACTACTATGGCGGTGGATTGGCAGTATCGGTAGAGGGTCGGACGCATAGAGTGCGGCCCTTGCCATTCTGCGTTCAAATCCCGCCGAAGTTAACTTTGCCTTTCATCCTTACGGGGTCGATAAAATAAAGTACCAGTAATGAACTGAGATAATTGCTGGCCTTGTGCCCAAAGTAGAAACAATTATTACTAGCTAGAAATGTAAACAACACTGATTCGGTTTTATAAAAAAAATTTGCCACAATGTAAATGAACAAATGGTCAGGTTGTTTTGGTCTATAATGTTGGCTTTTGAGAAAACAGATTTCCGTACAGCTTCGTAAACGAATTAGCGTGCTTTGTAATATGTGTATGTGTGTGTGTGCTTGAGCGTGGGTGCTTATGTGTGTGTGTGTGTGTGTGTGTGCATGCGTGGGTGCTTATGCGTGTGTGTGGATGCGTGCGAGTGTGGCGTGTAAAACGGATTTGTTGTAAGAAAATGTTGAGTTGAGAGACCGTATTAAATATATATATATGTAATTGAATATTTGTAGCCACAGGGACTTAGTTGTGGTTTGGGTGAAGTTAATTTTCGGTTAGCACGTTAGAAAAGATGTCGTTCATGCCTTCTCAATTTAGATTTCGACGGAAAGTGAACACAAAGAGAACAGAAAAAAATGACAGCATCTGTTGTATTCGTTAAAAATGTGACTAGAAACGGATTGGTTTGTTGAAATCACGAGGTAAAAACAAAACAGCGATTATAACGAGTTGAATCATCAAAAGTTATAAACTACAAGATATTCTGTGCTACAGAAATATAATTATAACGAGTTGAATAAATCCAAGTTTGTAAATTACAAGATGTCTGAGAGGAGATGAATGATATGAAATGTTAAGGTAGAATAAATTATGTGAGATATATAGATAACCGTGTAAAGAAATAAATAGAGTGGGGGATAGCTAATGTTTATGTATATCGGTGACACATACCAAATCATTTAAAACATATATTTATATTTTGTGTTTGAAATCAAATTAGAAGGAATATATAGTTCTGAAGAAAACACATAATTGTTGTTTTGTATTTAAAACCAAAACACAATTAAAAAAAAACTTTTATAGTAAGCTCGTGAATTTCAAAATATAATAAAAACATATTAGTGAAACCTCGGTTCACGAACAATTTTTCCGAACTTAAAACGTCTCGCTTGAATGGTGTCTCGAGTAACGAACAAGCAAACCAGTAACAATATGGTTGGCGACAAGTTTAGAGTATCAGTGGGAAAGTGTCACTTGCTATGTAGTTAGTTACTATGAATGCTGATATCTATCTGTCACTCTCTCTTTCAGTATATTTCTCAACATTTCGCAGGGTAGACGAATGCCTTCAGGACCGAATTAAGTTCTTGAACCGAGGCTCCACTGTTTATTTTAATTTTAAAGATAAAACGAACTAATTTGAGAAATGTATGAAATAACTGCAACAGTCTCTTTCGTCTAAGCTTCATTCTGACAAAGTTATCAATTGCTTTATTAAATTCTACCAACGCAGACAACAACTGTCTTTCAATGAAGATCAAAACAGAGACAATCCTTGTCCATTATATAACGAAATGTTTCAACTGACTTAAAAAACCGTTCTATAACTGTGGTAGTTATTGGTAAGGTTGGGGAACTGTGATGCAATATGGAGAGATTAGAATAAATGGAACACATGTCATTGGTGATCAGGAATTTTAAGTACATTATTCAAGGTCAATTTCTAAACACTTAAATTTACCTTGTGATGACGCAGAGCTTAGTGGTTAAAGACTTGAATTCACAACCGTGAGGTTGTGAATTCAACTCTTTAACCAATAAGCTCTACCTCACGGTTGTGAATTCGATTCCTGAATAAGGTGATGCGTTGTATTTTGGAGCAAGACACTTTATTTCACGTTGCTCCAGTTTACTCAGCTGTACAAATGAGTTGTGATGTCACTGATGCCAAGATGTATCAGCCATTGCCTCTCCCTTGGACAACATCGGTGGCAGGGAGAGGGGAGACTGGTATGTATGGGCGACTGCTGGTCTTCCACAAACAAACTTGCCCGGACTTGTGCTTCGAGGGGGAAACTTTCTAGGTACAAATCTCTTCGTCATCCGTGACTGAAGTGGATCTTTACTCTATATTTACCTTACTGCTAGTGCTTATTATATATTTTTGTCTTTCAATGAAATAAATTTTTATACAATTTTAGTTTGAATGTCGATGATGTCTGATTTCTACACAGTATCTGCGTTGTCAAAATGTTTTCGATCTAAAAAAAATTAAATTTAGAAGCCACATTTTTAAAATATCGAAATCTTGTTCAACCACTTATTCGAGGTTTGCCACAGCCGTACCCTGTCCACTGGCCTTCCTGTCATACAGGTCTTCGAGCAGGCTCCTCACTGCGGACAAGGTCATACCATTTTCAACCAACGTCAAACAGGGCGATCCACTGGGCCTCACCTTCTTTGCTCTCAGGGTAGACAGAATTGATTGAAGCTATTGCCTCCCCCTCCCAATGCTTGATATATGGACGATGCGACGATAAGCAGGCCCGCAGAGAGTGACTGTCATGAATTTTAATCAGTGGTTCTTGTTCTGGCGAGGATCGGCCTTGAAATCAACTCGTTCAAGTCAGAGGTCGTAAACGTCAATTACGACATCAATGGATTCGTGGCCTCCATTTCTGATATGGCAACAGGCCTCCTTACCCATCAGATATGGCGACCTCGATCTCCGGTCTCAAGTCTCACTGGCTTTACTGACATTTCTTTCATCAGTTACCTTTTGCCATGTCCTCATAAACAGAGTTCTCCACAACACAACAGAGTCTACTCTGATCAGGGAACGGGAGGCGGCCTTCTTGACATAGCACCAGCTTGGCCTCCACCCTGCAACATCCTTCCTACCTAAACATATTTCAGGATCCTTTCCGCGACCAAGAAATTTAATTAAAGCATTTCTGCTAAAACCTCTGCTAGTTGCATATGAGTACAATTTTATTTAACCTCACCACCCATAATTCTTTGTTAAACAACTACTGGCACTAATGAATTCTGCAAGAATGTCTTCACTAGTGATGTTCTAGAAGGTCATTTAGTATCCCAACATTTCTTTAGAGTCTGTGTAAAAGAAATGATCCAATTACGTTATTCTTCCTTTAGTACTGAAAGACGAAATAAACTGCTAGAAAAAAAAAGAAATATAGATACTTTTTAGAGTTTCTGAAAAACAACTTGTTTTGCAATCAATTAGAACCAAATTAAAGTTATATGCAGAACAGTGAGTAAAGAGTGTCATGGGAACAACTTCTCTAATCTTTCTTTAGAGACCAGATATTTCACCAGACACAGTTCCTACTCCATCATATGGCTGGTTGTTTACACATGGTTATTGACACCTCTGCATTTTTAAATGCTGTAAGAAGAATGTTAATGAAATCTTCAGCCGTTGCTCCAGGTAATTCGTTAAATCATATAAACCATTCCACCACTTCCCTGTTACATATCACAAGAATAAAGTCTGGCAATCTGTTTTTGAATCAATCCAGTTATTTGACAGATTTGCTAATAGCCAACAAGCAGAGTTCTTGCCCTTACTGAATAAACCAACCAATGTTTATTGATTTCCCACCACTTTAAAACTTGTTTCTTGTACTAAGTTGTAGTGAAATGATGTCCAAGCTAAACTTTTTAACAAAACTGTCAAGTCTGACAAGGGCATAACTCTAATAGATCATGTATGGAGTTGTGTTTCAGGAGTTTCACAAAACAGGTGCTAATATCTGTTGTGTATTTCATGTGTGTATCAATGAATACAACAGGCCCGTTCCAGGATTTGGTCCTCAAAGGCAGGTGGGGTTTAAAATATTCAAGCTAGCGACTCTTCTACAACGAAGATATTTCAACAAGTTTTAAATAAAGTCTATTTTCTAAATCTGTGACTGTGCCATTGAAGGGAGGGGGAGAGTGTACTATTGAAGGGAAGGGGAAAGTGTACTATTGAAGGGAGGGGGAGAGTGTACTATTGAAGGGAGGGGGAGAGTGTACTATTGAAGGGAGGGGGACAGTGTACCATTGAAGGGAGGAGGACAGTGTACCATTGAAGGGAGTGGGACAGTGTACCATTGAAGGGAGGGGGACAGTGTACCATTGAAGGGAGGGGGAGAGTGTACTATTGAAGGGAGTGGGACAGTGTACTATTGAATGGCAGGGGGACAGTGTACCATTGAAGGGAGGGGGACAGTGTACCATTGAAGGGAGTGGGACAGTGTACCATTGAAGGGAGTGGGACAGTGTACCATTGAAGGGAGGGGGAGAGTGTACTATTGAAGGGAGGGGGAGAGTGTACTATTGAAGGGAGGGGGACAGTGTACCATTGAAGGGAGGGGGACAGTGTACCATTGAAGGGAGGGGGACAGTGTACCATTGAAGGGAGGGGGACAGTGTACCATTGAAGGGAGTGGGACAGTGTACCATTGAAGGGAGGAGGACAGTGTACCATTGAAGGGAGTGGGACAGTGTACCATTGAAGGGAGTGGGACAGTGTACCATTGAAGGGAGGGGGAGAGTGTACTATTGAAGGGAGGGGGACAGTGTACTATTGAAGGGAGGGGGAGAGTGTACCATTGAAGGGAGGGGGAGAGTGTACCATTGAAGGGAGTGGGACAGTGTACTATTGAAGGGAGGGGGACAGTGTACCATTGAAGGAAGAGGGACAGTGTACCATTGAAGGGAGTGGGACAGTGTACCATTGAAGGGAGGGGGACAGTGTACCATTGAAGGGAGAGGGAGGGTGTACTATTGAAGGGTGGGGGACTGCATACCATTGAAGGGAGAGGACAGTATACCGTTGAAGGGAGGGGGACAGTGTACTATTGAAGGGAGGGGGACAGTGTACCATTGAAGGGAGGGGGAGAGTGTACTATTGAAGGGAGGGGGACAGTGTACTATTGAAGGGAGAGGGACAGTGTACCATTGAAGGGAGGGGGAGAGTGTACTATTGAAGGGAGGGGGACAGTGTACTATTGAAGGGAGAGGGACAGTGTACCATTGAAGGGAGTGGGAGGGTGTACCATTGAAGGGAGTGGGACAGTATACCGTTGAAGGGAGGGGGACAGTGTACTATTGAAGGGAGGGGGACAGTGTACCATTGAAGGGAGGGGGAGAGTGTACTATTGAAGGGAGGGGGACAGTGTACTATTGAAGGGAGAGGGACAGTGTACCATTGAAGGGAGTGGGAGGGTGTACCATTGAAGGGAGTGGGACAGTGTACTATTGAAGGGAGGGGGACAGTGTACCATTGAAGGGAGGGGGAGGGTGTACCATTGAAGGGAGTGGCAGAGTGTACTATTGAAGGGAGGGGGAGAGTGTACCATTGAAGGGAGTGGGAGGGTGTACCATTGAAGGGAGTGGCAGAGTGTACTATTGAAGGGAGGGGGAGAGTGTACCATTGAAGGGAGTGGGAGGGTGTACCATTGAAGGGAGTGGCAGAGTGTACTATTGAAGGGAGTGGGACAGTGTACCATTGAAGGGAGGGGGAGGGTGTACCATTGAAGGGAGTGGCAGAGTGTACTATTGAAGGGTGGGGGACTGCATACCATTGAAGGGAGAGGACAGTATACCGTTGAAGGGAGGGGTACAGTACCATTAAAGTTAGGGGAACAGTGTACTTTTGAAGGGAGGGGGACTGTATACCATTGAAGGGAAGGGGACAGTGTACCATTGAAGGGAGGGGGACAGTGTACTATTGAGGGAGGGGGACAGTAGCATTGAAGGGAGAGGCACCGTGTATCATTGAAGGGAGGGGGACAGTAGCATTGAAGGGAGTGGAACAGTGTACCATTGAAGGGAGGGGGACAGTGTACCATTGAAGGGAGGGGTACAGTACCATTGAAGGGAGGGGGACAGTGTACCATTGAAGAGAGGGGAACAGTGTACCATTGAAAGGAGGGGGACAGTGTACCATTGAAGGGAGAGGGACGGGGTGTACTAATGAGGGGGGGGCAATGTACTATTGAAAGGAGGGGAGGCGGTGTACTAATGAGGGGGCGGGCAATGTACTATTGCACGGAGGGGGGGGGGGCAGTGTACCATTGATGGACGGGGACAGTATACCATTGAAGGGAGGGGCAGAGTGTATCATTGAAGGGAGGGGGACAGTCGCATTGAAGAGAGGAGAACAGTGTACCATTGAAGGGAGGGGGACAGTGTACCATTGAAGGGAGGGGTACAGTACCATTGAAGGGAGGGGGACAGTGTACCATTGAAGAGAGGGGAACAGTGTACCATTGAAGAGAGGGGGACAGTGTACCATTGAAGGGAGGGGGACAGTGTACCATTGAAGAGAGGGGAACAGTGTACCATTGAAGAGAGGGGGACAGTGTACCATTGAAGGGAGGGGGACAGTGTACCATTGAAGGGAGAGGGACAGTGTACCATTGAAGGGAGAGGGACAGTGTACCATTGAAGGGAGGGGGACAGTGTACCATTGAAGGGAGGGGGACAGTGTACCATTGAAGGGAGTGGGACAGTGTACCATTGAAGGGAGAGGGACAGTGTACCATTGAAGGGAGGGGGACAGTGTACCATTGAAGGGAGGGGGACAGTGTACCATTGAAGGGAGAGGGACAGTGTACCATTGAAGGGAGGGGCAGAGTGTATCATTGAAGGGAGAGGACAGTATACCATTGAAGGGAGTGGGACAGTGTACCATTGAAGGGAGAGGGACAGTGTACCATTGAAGGGAGGGGGACAGTGTACCATTGAAGGGAGAGGGACAGTGTACCATTGAAGGGAGTGGCAGAGTGTATCATTGAAGGGAGAGGACAGTATACCATTGAAGGGAGTGGGACAGTGTACCATTGAAGGGAGAGGGACAGTGTACCATTGAAGGGAGGGTGACAGTGTACCATTGAAGGGAGGGGGACAGTGTACCATTGAAGGGAGGGGGACAGTGTACCATTGAAGGGAGTGGGACAGTGTACCATTGAAGGGAGAGGGACAGTGTACCATTGAAGGGAGGGTGACAGTGTACCATTGAAGGGAGGGGGACAGTGTACCATTGAAGGGAGGGGGACAGTGTACCATTGAAGGGAGAGGGACAGTGTACCATTGAAGGGAGGGTGACAGTGTACCATTGAAGGGAGGGGGACAGTGTACCATTGAAGGGAGGGGGACAGTGTACCATTGAATTGAGAGGGACTGTATACCATTGAAGGGAGGGGGAAGTGTACCATTGAAGGGAGGGGGACAGTGTACCATTGAAGGGAGAGGGACAGTGTACCATTGAAGGGAGGGTGACAGTGTACCATTGAAGGGAGGGGGACAGTGTACCATTGAAGGGAGGGGGACAGTGTACCATTGAATTGAGAGGGACTGTATACCATTGAAGGGAGGGGGAAGTGTACCATTGAAGGGAGGGGGAAGTGTACTATTGAAGGGAGGGGGAAGTGTACTATTGAAGGGAGGGGGACAGTGTACCATTGAAGGGAGGGGGAAGTGTACCATTGAAGGGAAGTGTACTATTGAAGGGAGGGGGACAGTGTACCATTGAAGGGAGAGGGACAGTGTACCATTGAAGGGAGGGGGACAGTGTACCATTGAAGGGAGGGGGACAGTGTACCATTGAAGGGAGAGGGACAGTGTACCATTGAAGGGAGGGGGACAGTGTACCATTGAATTGAGAGGGACTGTATACCATTGAAGGGAGGGGGAAGTGTACCATTGAAGGGAGGGGTACAGTGTACCATTGAAGGGAGAGGGAAGTGTACCATTGAAGGGAAGTGTACTATTGAAGGGAGGGGGACAGTGTACCATTGAAGGGAGAGGGACAGTGTACCATTGAAGGGAGGGGGACAGTGTACCATTGAAGGGAGAGGGACAGTATACCATTGAATGGAGGGGGAAGTGTACTATTGAAGGGAGGGGGACAGTGTACCATTAAAGGGAGGGGGACAGTGTACTATTGAAGGGAGGGGGACAGTGTACCATTGAAGGGAGAGGGACAGTATACCATTGAAGGGAGGGGGAAGTGTACTATTGAAGGGAGGGGGACAGTGTACCATTGAAGGGAGAGGGACAGTATACCATTGAATGGAGGGGGACAGTGTACCATTGAAGGGAGGGGGAAGTGTACTATTGAAGGGAGGGGGACAGTGTACCATTGAAGGGAGGGGGAAGTGTACTATTGAAGGGAGGGGGACAGTGTACTATTGAAGGGAGGGGGACAGTGTACCATTGAAGGAAGGGGGAAGTGTACTATTGAAGGGAGGGGGACAGTGTACTATTGAAGGGAGGGGGACAGTGTACTATTGAAGGGAGGGGGACAGTGTACCATTGAAGGGAGGGGGACAGTGTACCATTGAAGGGAGGGGGAAGTGTACTATTGAAGGGAGGGGGACAGTGTACTATTGAAGGGAGGGGGACAGTGTACCATTGAAGGGAGGGGGACAGTGTACTATTGAAGGGAGGGGGACAGTGTACCATTGAATGGAGGGGGACAGTGTACCATTGAAGGGAGAGGGACAGTGTACCATTGAAGGGAGGAGGAAGTGTACTATTGAAGGGAGGGGGAAGTGTACTATTGAAGTGAGGGGGAAGTGTACTATTGAAGGGAGTGGGACAGTGTACTATTGAAGGCGTGGACAGTGTACCATTGAAGGGAGGGGAAGTGTACTATTGAAGGGAGTGGGACAGTGTACTATTGAAGGGAGGGGGACAGTGCACTATTGAAGGGAGGGGGACAGTGTACCATTGAAGGGGTGGATAGTGTACCATTGAAGGGGTGGACAGTGTACCATTGAAGGGGTGGACAGTGTACCATTGAAGGGAGGGGGAAGTGTACTATTGAAGGGAGGAGTACAGTACCATTGAAGGGAGAGGGACAGTGTACCATTGAAGGGGTGGACAGTATACCATGAGATGACGATTCTTTCTTCATTTGTAACTTCTTTTACCTCCTTTCTGCTCCCCCCCATGTACTTTCTTTGTGTTATTCTTTATTATTATCACTATCAGAATACCTACCCTTCGAGTGGTTTTACTCCTAGCATGTGTAGTGTGTATATTGATATTGTACACAAGTATATATACATGTAGATATGATGCATTAAATAAAATCATATTTGACAATATACACAGAAATTGAACGAAGACTGTTACACTCTCTTTTGTAATCAGTAACGTAATCCATGATACATTAAAACAAGACTGCATTAGGAGAAAATTAGTGCCAGAAAATTGTATGTTTATTTAAGTGATCGCCACCAGAAGTGTTGACATCATACACTCTCTCTTTTTCTATATATGGTAGTAGGAGTGGTGGCGGTGGCAACGATATACCGGAAGTGTAACTTTGAAAAGAAGTCAATTTTAAATTATTTATTTTTACGAAATTATTTATGTTTACGAAATTTAGTAGATAAATTATGTAACATTCATTCATTATTAATTCAAACTAATCCAACTTATTTTACTAACGGGATAAAATAAAATAATCCGTACGCAGTCCCGCAGACCTTCCTTTATTATAGTTTAGATTTAGGGTTGGACGCCATGCTTTCTAGCATAGTTACGTCCCTTTGCAGTCTGAGTTCAAACCCGCCGAGGTTAACTTTACCTTTCATCCTTACGGGGTTGATAAAAATAAAGTACCAGTAATGTACTGGGTAATTGCTGGCCTTGTGCCTAAAGTAGAAACAATTATAGTTTAGATTTAAATTGGGACAATGATCCTTGGTTCAACCATAATTCTAAATTATCAACAAATACGTTGCGTAAATGCACACTCATTTCTTTTATAATTTATAATTTAGGCTTAATGCTGGGATGGACAATGTTAATTAAATCAACTCCAATATTTTACTGGGGCTTTATTTTATCGAGCCTAGAAAGATGAAAGGTAAAGTTGACCTCGGCAGGATTTGAACTCAGAATGTCATAAAATATACCAATTCTGACTATCCACTATCCGTTCATTTCTCTTACATTACATGAAATATTTAATTAGCTATAAATATTGTTGTTTAGAACCATTCATTAAAACCATTCTCTTACATTACATGAAATATTTAATTAGCTATAAATATTGTTGTTTAGAACCATTCATTAAAACCATTCTCTGTTGTAGAAGCTAGCTGCACACTTGATGTCAATATGGTAAGAAAGATTCAAGAGAAGAAGAATATCTATGAACCATTGATGAGGAGTTTATAGATCCAGTATCCATGATACATGTTCAGCTTCATAACCATTATTATTGGAACTACAAATTATATACCAACCTGCCTTGACCTAATTAGGACTGAACTTGGATTTATGGAGAAAGAACATGGTTCCTAACTTCATGATCTACAAATTGCCATGATATCTGAAACCTTCAAAATTTGTAAAACATTCTCATGATTGAAAGGATGAAGGCTTACACAAGAAATGACAATTTCTTTTTCTTTACAACCTTGTCACCAGGATGTTGGCCAGTCAAAAATAAATTCAAAATTAAGAGAAAGTACATACATATATTTATAAAATTATAAAACCAGAAGAACATACATACATACATACATGATGGCTGTAAACTTGTATTCAAGCATTGCCATCACCCGATAAAATGATAAAAAATGTGAGGCACAAATGTGGCTCTTTAAAGCAGCCAAAGACTTGCACCCTCTGGCGCACACATGGCAACTGTAGGCTCTTCTGGGACTTTCCATTGCTTTGTTCTGACTGTTCTCATATGTCTTTTGAGACCTTCCATGCTAGCACATTCCTTGCCACATTCCTTACACCTTTTTCAGATCATAATCTACATGAGATCTACTGATATGACTTTGTTCATGTCTTATCAGATCAGCTTTACTCAGGCAGACTTGACCACAGTGCTGGCAAACCAGATGTTGCTCAACAGCAGGCAGTTCAGAACATACATACATAGACAAACAGATTAGGAGTTACCAGTTTAGACTAGTAGGACCATTGTTCAGCTTAATACTCGATACTTAAGAAAGAAAAGAGTAGGTATTGTAATAAGTTACAATATTATATAAACATATTGTAACTTATTACAATACCTACTCTTTTTATATTATATAAACATATTAGGAGTTGGGGCCTGATGGCTGAGCTCTTCAACAGCTAGTTCCAGACTCTGTTGAAACAACAACAGCTCAGCTGTTGGGCCCCGACTCTTTCTAATATAATCATACTCTACTATCCCAAGTATTGAGTACTCTGTTGAATAAAGGTATAACTAGTTTAAAACGGGTTATATATATATATCAACTAGAAGTAGATTGACACATATATATATAAAATAAACACATGAAACAATCTCAGGGAATAATTTGTAAAGTGTGTAAGCACACATAGCTAGGTAGGTAACTAATTAAAGTTTAACTAGAACTTCAAATATATACCTTTTAAAATGATTAATCTCCTTTGTATATATTTCTTTAAATAAAAAATATATTTCACCAATCAACCAGTAAATCACAGCGGTCAAATCCTGGATGGTCACCAAAGGAGAAGATCCAACCATCTGCGTTTATACATCAAATGCAAATCTGTGAATGACTATATATATATATATACAAAAATAATGAATCAAAACATCAAATATGTTAGAATTTTCTGTTTCTCAATCAGCAAGCTCAATAGACTTTATCTAGAGCCATAATAAATCAAATGAAAAAGATATATGTATATATAGAAAGAGAAAGGATCATATATCGTAGAGGAAACACAGTGTATTGTATATATACCAAATACATATTCCATGGCTCTTTATCTCTCTATATATACATATATATTTTTCATTTGGTTTTTTATATATATATATGAGTGCCTGGTTGTTTCAGTTCCTTAACTCTGCCATCACCTTACTGAGATATCAGGTGATTCCCGTGAGGGTGCTTGGTTGTTTCAGCACCTTAACCCTGCCATCACCTTACTGAGTTATCAGGTAATTCCCGTGAGGGTGCTTGGTTGTTTCAGCACCTTAACCCTGCCATCACCTTACTGAGGTATCAGGTAATTCCCGTGAGGGTGCTTGGTTGTTTCAGTGTCTTAGCCTCACCATCATCCAGCCTTACCGAGGTATCAGTTGATTCCCGTGAGAGTGCCTGGTTGTTTCAGTGCCTTTAACCTCGCCATCACTCGGCCTTACTGAGGTATCAGGTTGTAGCGATCTACATTCCGAGGGCTTATGGATACATTCTCCGTACGTTGTTTGGCTCAGTTCAGCCAACCGCTACCAGCGTAGGGAGATGTATCTTAACTTCTGCCCAGAGGAGAAAATTCCTGCTTCTTTTTGATAAACTCTCTTTTTGCATCTAGATGCCGTGAAGGTAAACATCTCTTGATTTTGCTCCTCAAATATTCCAAAATGTAGCTACCAAACTTCACCGTGGCTGGGCTTCCAACTTCAGCCACCGGACTGCGTCTTCTTTTACAGCATATTAATTTGTCTATTCATTTCTCTTGGCATGCCAGCTAAACCTTTGTAACCGGTTTGTAAATAAATTATATATTAAAAATATTATAATGTTGTATGATGTTATTTACCACAACATTGCTTTGGACTGCTTCAATGGTCACTTCTGTGATACAATACACAAATACATACATTCTCAACACATACATCTATTAACATCTTCTCTCAATTACCATCTTGTAAAATGCTATTTCTAAAAGGTGATACCTGTGAGGGTGCTTGGTTGTCTCGGTTTCTTAGCCCCGCCATCACGCGCAGTAATGCTGCCAGTGTCTTGGCTTGCCTCAAAATATTCCGTTGACCCTTGTGAAGTCGTACTTGGTGGCGAATTGGTGGTAGTTTTTGATTTCGTTTTTTCACTTTGATCGTATATTTTGGTGTGTTATATTTGTGAGGTTCATAGTTGTGTTTATGTTATATACTTTCATTTTGAAAGAATTGTTAACAATTTGTAATGTTATTTATCAACTGTGAATAAAATATTATATATATGGTAAAATATTATATATATGGTGAAGGCGTGTGGCTGAGTGGTTAGAGAACTGGATTCGCAATCGTGAGGTTGTGAGTTCGATTCTTGGACCGGGCGATGCGTTATGTCCTTGAGCAAGACACTTTATTTCACGTTGCTCCTTCTACCTGGAGTTGCGACCGATAGATAGTATTAGCAATTGGAAAGACCAATGGAAACATTGTTTCCTCGGGCCGATTTGTCGAAAGTCGATCGTTAGGAATATATATATATATAGTTATGTAATAAACAACATAAGGCAATTATTCCATTTACCAGTGGTTTCTTAAAAGCAAAAAATTTTGCTTTCAATCATCAGAAGGAAAAAATCCAAATCAATAAATAGACCAGGATTTTTTCATTCTGATGATTGAAAGCAAAATTTGTTTGCTTTTAAGAAACCACTGGTAAATGGAATAATTGCCTTATGTTGTTTATTACATAACTATTAAGCTCTGTTACCTACATAGAGCACTCTTTTTCCTGGACTTTTGCGACGGAATTACTTCATTTATATGTATATAACGAAGGAGTTGTGGTAAAGAACCAGATGGACCATAACGCACCAGAGTACTCAATACTTAGGGTAGTAGAGTGGGTAATAGGAGAAAGTAAGAAAATATATATATTTCTGGACTCCAGAAATAGGCGTCGAAACGGCTTGAGCTCTGCCGTCGGGGTCTTACTTTCTCCTATATATATATATATATAAGTTTATCCCGGGTTCAATCGGGTGTAACCACAGTAAGTAAGGTACTCAATACAAAGCAGAGTATAAATATTTAATATAATATGTCCCGAATAAAACAGGTCTAGTCCTGTAGTAGCCATATATATATATATATATATCATCATCATCATCATCATCATCATTTTACGTCCACTTTTCCCTGCTTGCAAGGGTGGGACGGGAACTGATTCTGGCTTCATTTCTACAGCTGGATGCCCTTCCTAACACCAACCTCATTTGAGTGCTGGGTGCTTTTTTGCGTGGCACCTTCACGACCACTTTGCAGTGGAATGATATGGACCCCAGTCCCTATCATCTCTTTCTACAGCTGAGTAAACTGGAGCAATGTGAAATAAAGTGTCTTGCTCAAGGAAACAACACATCTCCCGGTCTGAGAATTGAACTCACAACCTTTCGATTGCAAGGCCAATGTTCTAACCAGTAAGCCATGTGCCTCCATATATATATATATATATATTTAGTACAGATTAAAGTTTAAGCAAAGAATCACTGCTTTCACCCTTTTATGGGATCTGAAAACATTTGCTCTACGGGTTTATATATATTTTTTATTACATCTCTATATATATACAATCCTTTTCGAGCTCTCTTTGGATTTTTGTCTTCGTAATTATTATTACTATTGTGTGTGTATATACACATATATATATATGTATATGTATATACATATATATATATATGCGGCTCAGTAGTTACCGATGATGTTGATCTTTTCTTCTTTTCGGGTTATAGCTACTGTCGGGTTATAGCTACTGAGAGTGGGATTGGCTCAGTGCACAGTCTTTCCTCACTTTAAAAATATTCGTCACGCACAGGCATTGCACGAGTGCATTAATAATTATTAATAGTGTACTATTATTATTATTATTATTATTACTATTATTATTACTTTTTTTTTTTTTTTTTACAATTCAATGATGTTCCAGAACAATATAAAAGAGATAATTGGGAATTTAGGTTCTGGAACAAAAATGATCATTGGCAATAAGGGCAGGGGCCCCAGGTTATCACAGCCTGGACCCGCTCGTCATCGTGCCATTGTAATAGAGCCAAACAAGGCATTTAGTCTTGGCTGCTGGAACGTACGGACGCTGCTTGACAGGGATTCCTTGGAGCATCCTGAACGAAGGACCGCTCTTGTTGCAAAGGAGCTTCGACGTTACGATCTTGACATCATGGCTTTATCTGAGACGAGGTTAGCTGGAGATGGTCATCTTACGGAATTTTGTGGAGAATATACATTCTTCTGGAAAGGAAGAGATGAAGGAACCAGAAGAGAGGCTGGGTAGGATTTGCTGTTAAGACTGTACTTGTGAACAAATTAGAAGAATTCCCAGTAGGGATTAGTGAGCGTCTTATGTCCATGAGAGTTCCGCTGGACAAGGGAAGATATGCTACCCTGGTGAGTGTGTATGCTCCAACTATGAGTTCTGTCGATGAGGAAAAGGTGTCCTTTTACCATGCCTTGAAAGGTGTTTTAAGAAATATCCCTCAGGCAGACAAAGTCATCGTGCTTGGTGACTTTAATGCTAGAGTGGGTAGGGATTTTAACACATGGAATGTAATCGGAAGGCATGGGGTGGGAAAGTGTAACAGCAATGGTATGCTCCTGCTGCAGATGTGTGAGGAGCTGGATCTGTGTGTTACCAACACCATGTTCCAACAAAAGAACAAATTCAAGACCACATGGATGCATCCTGCATCTAAGGAATGGCATCTTTTGGACTACGTCCTAGTCAGGATGCGTGACAGACAGGATGTGCAGTGTGTTTGTGTTCTTCGTGGAGCTGAGTGCTGGACGGACCACTGCCTGGTACGCGCAAAAGTGAAACTAATCACTAAACGTAAAATCCGGGCTCCTGGTGTTGCCCTGCCCAAAAGATTGAATGCTGCTCGTCTTAAGGATAAAAATGTGAAGAGGACATTGGAAGAAGAGATGCAGGCTGCAGATCTTGGTGAGGATTGGCCGACCCTTAAAAAGTCGGTTTATGATGTAGGCAGGCGTGTTCTGGGATTGGCGCAGAGGAAATATCAGGACTGGTTTAATGAGAATGATGTACATATAGAAGACTTGTTGGCTGATAAGAGGCATGCTCTGTCATGCTACTTGACGGCAAAGCCACAGGAGAGGAGTATGTTGCATGAGGAACTCAGGGATGTAAAATCACGTGTTAAGCGGAGTCTTTCTCAGATGAAGGATCAGTGGTGGAGTGAGAAGGCTGGTGAGATACAAACTGCGTCTGATTCCAATAACACAAAGCTGTTGTACAGTCTCTTGCGTGAGGTTTATGGACCGTCTTCTTCTCTGGTGACACCGCTTCGCAGCAAGGATGGCAAAGAACTTCTTCGTGACTCACAAGGAATTCTACGAAGGTGGCGAGAGCACTTTTGATGATCTTTTGAATCAGCCGTCTGTTGTCAGTGAAGATTTCCTCAATCTCATTCCAGAAAGTCCTGTGAAAGTAGCTCTCGCAGAACCTCCGACGCTTGTGGAGGTTGCAGTGGCTATTTCGAAGCTGAACAGTGGAAGATCTCCAGGTATGGATGGCATACATGCTGAGCTCCTACAATATGGTGGTGAGAGACTCCTGCAACATCTTCACTCTTTGTTTGGCAGGATATGGGCTAATGAATCCATACCTGAGGACTGGAGAGATGCAGTAATGGTGGTTTTGTACAAGGGAAAGGGTAACAGGAACGATTGTGGGAACTACAGAGGTATATCATTGCTTTCTGTCGTAGGGAAAGTTTTATGTAGGGTGCTTCTGGATCGTCTGCTGACACACATTGCAGATTGTGTTCTTCCTGAAAGTCAATCTGGTTTTCGTGCTGGACGGGGCACTACTCATATGATCTTCTCAGATAGACAGCTCCAGGAGAAGTGCATGGAACAAGGCTTGGATCTGTATCAGGTTTTTGTCGATCTGACAAAAGCTTTCGATACTGTTAACAGAGATGCATTGTGGAAGGTTCTCCAGAAACTTGGTTGCCCTGATAAGTTCCTTGCTTTAGTTAGGTCTTTCCATGACGACATGAAGGCTTGGGTTAATGTCGGAGGTAACATGTCGGAGCCTATCTCAGTAAAAAATGGAGTGAAACAGGGGGATATTCCAGCACCGACCCTGTTTGCCATATACTTTGCAATGGTTTTCTGTATTGCATTCAGGAATTGCGAGTATGGTGTTTACATCCGATATCGAACCTCAGGCAGCATATTTAACATCAGGCGCTTTGCTGCGAAGACAAAAGTATTTACATCAATCATAAGAGACCTCTTGTATGCAGATGATTGCGATCTTGTAGCGCACACAGAGAGTGATATGCAGCACATTTTGAATGCATTTTCTGACGCTTGCACTGCCCTAGGTCTGACTGTCAGTCTCAAGAAAACCGTCGTCATGTACCAACCTGCCCCTGGTAAGCAGTACACTGAACCAAACATCTATGTGTATGGCAAACGACTTGGAGTGGTTGATCAGTTTGTCTACCTGGGAAGCACTGTCAATCGATACAGCAACCTTGACAGTGAAATCTCACTTAGGATTAGAAAAGCAAGTGATGCTTTCGGAAAGCTAGAAAGGCGACTCTGGGGTCGGCGAGACATATGCAGGAGGACAAAGGTAAAGGTGTACAGGGCATGTGTGCTCTCTTGTCTTCTTTATGCCTGCGAGACCTGGGTCACATATCGACACCACCTTAAGCAATTGGAGCGTTTCCATCAGATGTGTCTCAGACGGATCCATGGCGTTCACTGGAGGGACCACATCAGTGATGTCGAGATTTTGGAAAGCTCTATGTGTGACAGTATAGAAGCTCTTGTGCTTAAGCAACGACTCCGTTGGAGTGGTCACCTTACCAGGATGAAGGATTCTAGAATACCAAATCAACTCTTTTATGGAGAGTTGGTTAAAGGAAAACGACCGCCACATAAACCAAAAAAGAGGTATAAGGATTCCTTGAAAGCCTCTCTGAAAGACGCTAACATCTCTGCTGATACATGGGAGAATATTGCTGCTGATCGTAATAAATGGAGAAAGACTGTATATGAAGGAAAAGTTGCCTTTAAGGCATCTCGAATCGCATACGAGAAAGTAAAGCGGGATGTGAGGAAGGGCATTGCGGTTGCACTTCCAGACAGCGAGGGTCCTCCTATGGTGCTGACATGCAGCGTCTGTGCGAGACTCTGCCTAAGCAAAGCTGGACTCGAAAGTCATCTTCGCAGTCATAAAATAAGACCAGTGGTTGATTACCAGGCTGCTGTTGGAGATGCTACTCATCATGCTTGCCAAACATGTGGTAGAGAATGTAAATCAGCAGGAGGGTTCAAGCGACATGCAAAAGTACACGAACTCCAACCACAGCCGACTATTCCCAGTAAATGTTTTGGTTGCCGACTCTGTGCAAGACATTTTAAATCATTGGCTGGGCTAAAAAGCCACATTCGATCGCAGCACTGTTAGTTGCTATCGTGTGTGTGTGTGTGTAGATATGCTTATGTGTGTGCGTGTGTGTGTATATATATATGTATGTGTATATTATTATTGTTGTTGTCGTTATTATTATTGCTGTTATTATTATTATTATTGTTATTAATGTATGTGTGTGTGGATATGTGTGTGTGAGTGTGTGTGTATATATATGTATGTATGTATATGTATATATATATATATATATATATATATATATATATATATATATATATATATATATTTTATTTTTTTATTTTATTTTTATTTATTTATTATTATTATTATTATTATTATTTTTTTTTTCTTTCTCCTCGTCCAATGGCCATACTCGATAACGAAGGGGCAGCCATCATATATATATATATATATATATATATATATATATATATACATATATACACACACACACATACATATACACACATATATATCTATACACACATATACAAATATACACACATACATAAATATACACATATATTTATACAAACATATATAAATATACACACATATATATTTATACACACATACATATATATATATACACATACACACACATACATATATATATATACACACACATACACACAAATACACACATATATATCTATACACACACATATATAAATACACATACACATACATACACACATGGTGGCTGCCAACTCGTTTTCGAGTACGGCCACTACTTTATATCCATGTAGGAGAACCCCTAGCGATGCGCTGAACGAGTGTGACTTTTTAGTCCAGCCAGCGACTTGAACACTCTGGTACAAACACTACACTTGTGACAATTATTGACACATAGTGCTGGGCCCTTGGTACCATGTGATGACAAGTGCAAAGAGATCTCCAGATATAAAGCAATGCTTGTGCCGTGAAGCTTTTATAGTGAGCAAAGACACTGCACAAAGCCAGCCGCACTCTCTTAACCAAGATGATATTTACCAAAAAGAAGAACAAGTCAACATCATTGGATACCATCAGGGTTGCAGGTGTTATATCAGAGTTTTCCTTCTCCTAGAATTCTGCCTTGACAAAGGCTAAGGGGTCATCTCTCCCGGTGATTTTGGATGGCCATTGACTCTTAAGAGCTCCTTTGCCCTTTGACAGGTTTTGTTTTTAGTCCTGCAGGATGTCCAAAGTCACCCTCCTCACCAAGAAACCTTGGTGGGGTTGCCAGTTTAGTCGCCAACGACCCGACCATGAGACAGGTTGTACTGGGATACATGTTACCAGTAGCACCAACTGGTGACCTGACATACATACATATATATATATAAATATATATATACATATAAATGAAAGGTATAGAAAATATATATATATATACAATTGCTTCCCCGGTGAACAGCTCGAGGAGCGATCTGTGTGTGGATCGACCTGACTCTTGAATCGCAGGTTCCTCAGACACGTCTATTGATTTCGGAGCAGATTATATATATATATATATATATATATATATATATATATATATATATATATATATATAACGAAGGAAATGTGGTAAGGAACCAGATGGACCATAACGCACCAAAGTACTCAATACTTAGGGTAGTAGAGTGGGTAATAGGTACAAGTAGGACCCCGACGGCTGAGGACAAGCCGTTTCGACGGCTAATTCTGGAATTAGCCGTCGAAACGACTTGAGATGTTAAATGGTTAAGAATAAATCTTAACCATTTAACATCTCAGGGTATGTCATGTATCATTATATTTTGTCTGATGAGGACGTACTGTTGTACATCCGAAATATGTATAATAAAATGTAATTGATCAAAAGAATATCTATTTTATTAATACTTATATTTTAATATATATATATATATATATATATATATATATATATATATATATATATATATATATATATATAATCTGCTCCGAAATCAATAGACGTGTCTGAGGAACCTGCGATTCCAGAGTCAGGTCGATCCACACACACAGATCGCTCCTCAAGCTGTCGCCGCCGGGGAAATAATTGTAATACGCAATAAATTGAGTTCTGATGCATCATTGATTTTTCGTTTTCCATTCTATATATATTGATAAATATGGTGGGTCCATCAACTCCTTATATATATATATATAGCTTCCAACAGAAATGGTCGCATTCTTTAAGGGTATGTCACTATTTATTTATAAAACTGATCTATATTATATTTTATCTGATGAAAGCGCACCATAATTTGACTTGGTGTCCTTGAAATATGTATAATGAAATAAATATGGTTTTATAAATATAGTTTCCATTTGTTAATATATCGTATATTTACTCCAATAAATTGTTGAGTGCTTTATATCAGTTATAAAAATATTTGCTTTTTGTATCCCAACAATTTAAATATAACTTCCACATATATATATATATATATATATAAATGAAAAGTATAGAAATTGTTGTAGCGAGAAGCTAACAGTATTCCATAACAGTATTCTATAACAGTATTCCATTATTGGCAGTATCGGTAGAGGGTCGGACGCCATGCTTTCCAGCATAGTTACGTCCTTATGGGGTCGATAAAATAAAGTACCAGTAATGCACTGAGTATGTTGCTGGCCTTGTGTTTAAAGTAGAAACAATTATTCCATAACAGTATTCCATAACATTATTCCATAACATTCCTACCTACCTATATATATATATATATAAACTAGCCAGTTTTAGAATTCCCTTTTTCGGATTATAATACTGTGAGAGCCCTGGTTTTCGGCTGAGCTCTGCTGATGAATGAAATCCAACCGTGACCATCTCCACTGAAAGTTTTCATGAAATAGTCTTTTAAGACTATACAGAGCATTTGATGTTATTTCAAATTGAAGGATAAGTGTTTTGAACTTTATTTTATCATGAGTTAAAGGTCTATTGATTTTTCCCTGGATTGCACTAAATTCTGTGGATGAATTTGTATCCTGATTCTCTTTTGAGATGAGTTTAAATTATTTTTCCTAAATCTTACGTTAACTACTTTTCCCATCTTGACGCTATAGTCGTATATATGTTATAGAATGCTGTTAGCTTCTCGCTAAAACAATCTCTATACCTCTCATTTATATATAATATATATATAGGTAGGTAGGATGCTTGAAAACGGAGAGAAGCGACTTACGTAGGCTCACACTTGAATGATATTATATAGATACACTATGCGTGTTTGTGTGTGTGCGTGCACACGTGTGTGTATATGTGTGCGTACGTGTGCATATGTGCGTGTGTATATATGTGTGTGTATGTGTACATGTGCGTGTGTGTTTGTAAGAAAGACTAGTAACTGGCTGAATTATTGCTGATGTAGGATAGGGGATGAAATAGTGAGTGTGTGAGAGGAAGAGAGAAATATAGTAAGTGAGGGTGAACGAAAGAGAGAGAAATAGAAGGTGAATAAGGGAGAAGGAGAGTGTGAGTGAGAGAGTGAGAGAAGAAGAAGAAGGAGGAGGAGGAAGAGAACGTTAATATGAGTCAGTGTGTGTCTGATAATTTTCGTTACATGTGTTTATTGGTAAACCTGTGACTGTTTGAACAAGTATAAATAATATAGCTTTTAAATGTTAGTCTTAAACACACTCACATATATATACGTTTTAAATTGTAAATATAAACTACATCTCAACTCTTAAGCATGTTTCTCCACATCCCACACACAAAAATACCCAACGTTCTAAGATTGTTCACTTTTACAATAAATTCAAGCTTGAAATATAAACTACATCTCAACTCTTAAGCATGTTTCTCCACATCCCACACACAAAAATACTCAACGTTCTAAGATTGTTCACTTTTACAATAAATTCAAGCTTGAAATATAAACTACATCTCAACTCTTAAGCATGTTTCTCCACATCCCACACACAAAAATACTCAACGTTCTAAGATTGTTCACTTTTACAATAAATTCAAGCTTGAAATATAAACTACATCTCAACTCTTAAGCATGTTTCTCCACATCCCACACACAAAAATACTCAACGTTCTAAGATTGTTCACTTTTACAATAAATTCAAGCTTGAAATATAAACTACATCTCAACTCTTAAGCATGTTTCTCCACATCCCACACACAAAAATACTCAACGTTCTAAGATTGTTCACTTTTACAATAAATTCAAGCTTGAAATATAAACTACATCTCAACTCTTAAGCATGTTTCTCCACATCCCACACACAAAAATACTCAACGTTCTAAGATTGTTCACTTTTACAATAAATTCAAGCTTGAAATATAAACTACATCTCAACTCTTAAGCATGTTTCTCCACATCCCACACACAAAAATACTCAACGTTCTAAGACTGTTCACTTTTACAATAAATTCAAGCTTGAAATATAAACTACATCTCAACTCTTAAGCATGTTTCTCCACATCCCACACACAAAAATACCCAACGTTCTAAGATTGTTCACTTTTACAATAAATTCAAGCTTGAAATATAAACTACATCTCAACTCTTAAGCATGTTTCTCCACATCCCACACACAAAAATACTCAACGTTCTAAGATTGTTCACTTTTACAATAAATTCAAGCTTGAAATATAAACTACATCTCAACTCTTAAGCATGTTTCTCCACATCCCACACACAAAAATACTCAACGTTCTAAGATTGTTCACTTTTACAATAAATTCAAGCTTGAAATATAAACTACATCTCAACTCTTAAGCATGTTTCTCCACATCCCACACACAAAAATACCCAACGTTCTAAGATTGTTCACTTTTACAATAAATTCAAGCTTGAAATATAAACTACATCTCAACTCTTAAGCATGTTTCTCCACATCCCACACACAAAAATACCCAACGTTCTAAGATTGTTCACTTTTACAATAAATTCAAGCTTGAAATATAAACTACATCTCAACTCTTAAGCATGTTTCTCCACATCCCACACACAAAAATACCCAACGTTCTAAGATTGTTCACTTTTACAATAAAGTCAAGCTTGAAATATAAACTACATCTCAACTCTTAAGCATGTTTCTCCACATCCCACACACAAAAATACCCAACGTTCTAAGATTGTTCACTTTTACAATAAATTCAAGCTTGAAATATAAACTACATCTCAACTCTTAAGCATGTTTCTCCACATCCCACACACAAAAATACTCAACGTTCTAAGATTGTTCACTTTTACAATAAATTCAAGCTTGAAATATAAACTACATCTCAACTCTTAAGCATGTTTCTCCACATCCCACACACAAAAATACCCAACGTTCTAAGATTGTTCACTTTTACAATAAATTCAAGCTTGAAATATAAACTACATCTCAACTCTTAAGCATGTTTCTCCACATCCCACACACAAAAATACCCAACGTTCTAAGATTGTTCACTTTTACAATAAATTCAAGCTTGAAATATAAACTACATCTCAACTCTTAAGCATGTTTCTCCACATCCCACACACAAAAATACTCAACGTTCTAAGATTGTTCACTTTTACAATAAATTCAAGCTTGAAATATAAACTACATCTCAACTCTTAAGCATGTTTCTCCACATCCCACACACAAAAATACTCAACGTTCTAAGATTGTTCACTTTTACAATAAATTCAAGCTTGAAATATAAACTACATCTCAACTCTTAAGCATGTTTCTCCACATCCCACACACAAAAATACCCAACGTTCTAAGATTGTTCACTTTTACAATAAATTCAAGCTTGAAATATAAACTACATCTCAACTCTTAAGCATGTTTCTCCACATCCCACACACAAAAATACCCAACGTTCTAAGATTGTTCACTTTTACAATAAATTCAAGCTTGAAATATAAACTACATCTCAACTCTTAAGCATGTTTCTCCACATCCCACACACAAAAATACCCAACGTTCTAAGATTGTTCACTTTTACAATAAATTCAAGCTTGAAATATAAACTACATCTCAACTCTTAAGCATGTTTCTCCACATCCCACACACAAAAATACTCAACGTTCTAAGATTGTTCACTTTTACAATAAATTCAAGCTTGAAATATAAACTACATCTCAACTCTTAAGCATGTTTCTCCACATCCCACACACAAAAATACCCAACGTTCTAAGATTGTTCACTTTTACAATAAATTCAAGCTTGAAATATAAACTACATCTCAACTCTTAAGCATGTTTCTCCACATCCCACACACAAAAATACCCAACGTTCTAAGATTGTTCACTTTTACAATAAATTCAAGCTTGAAATATAAACTACATCTCAACTCTTAAGCATGTTTCTCCACATCCCACACACAAAAATACCCAACGTTCTAAGATTGTTCACTTTTACAATAAATTCAAGCTTGAAATATAAACTACATCTCAACTCTTAAGCATGTTTCTCCACATCCCACACACAAAAATACTCAACGTTCTAAGATTGTTCACTTTTACAATAAATTCAAGCTTGAAATATAAACTACATCTCAACTCTTAAGCATGTTTCTCCACATCCCACACACAAAAATACCCAACGTTCTAAGATTGTTCACTTTTACAATAAATTCAAGCTTGAAATATAAACTACATCTCAACTCTTAAGCATGTTTCTCCACATCCCACACACAAAAATACCCAACGTTCTAAGATTGTTCACTTTTACAATAAATTCAAGCTTGAAATATAAACTACATCTCAACTCTTAAGCATGTTTCTCCACATCCCACACACAAAAATACCCAACGTTCTAAGATTGTTCACTTTTACAATAAATTCAAGCTTGAAATATAAACTACATCTCAACTCTTAAGCATGTTTCTCCACATCCCACACACAAAAATACTCAACGTTCTAAGATTGTTCACTTTTACAATAAATTCAAGCTTGAAATATAAACTACATCTCAACTCTTAAGCATGTTTCTCCACATCCCACACACAAAAATACTCAACGTTCTAAGATTGTTCACTTTTACAATAAATACAAGCTTGAACTTTTCCTGAATGGCTGGTTGTGGGAAGACACGGCTACTTTCTCAATATAATTGTTTCTACTTTAGGCACAAGGCCAGCAATTACCCAGTGCATTACTGGTACTTTATTTTATAGACCCCGTAAGGATGAAAGGCAATGTCAACCTCAACGAGATTTGAACTCAGACCGTAAAGGGACGTAACTATGCTGGAAAGCATGGCGTCCGACCCTCTACCGATACTGCCAATAATGACAGTAGTAAGATTTGAACTGAAGGGGAAAATTCGGTTTGATATTTCAAACAAATTTTAAAGAAAACAGATTTCAGTGGGTATATTAACGACAGTACGGTATTTGGATTGTCAGTATCCGGTAGAGAGTAAGACGCCATGCTTTGCGACAGAGTTACGGCCCTTTACGTTCTGAGTTCAAATCCCGCCGAGGTTAGCTTTGCCTTTCATCCTTTCGGGGTCGATAAAATAAAGTACCGGTAATGTACTGGGGTTATTGCTCGCCTTGTGCCTAAAGTAGAAACAATTATTATAGAAGTACATCCCACTCAATTTCAGTGGGAAAACATTTTTTTCATCGATTTTTTAAAATTTTATTATTATTTTTTTTTTCTGTGTTATCGGCGCCATACCAAGCCTTTTTCGGTCGCAGCATTTAACAGCTGAAGAAACAGGATTGACATGCACAGTCGAGTTAGAAGTGGTATCATGACCAGGGCCGTCTTAACAGCATTATAGGCCCCCCGGGCAAAGCAGAGCACTGGGGCCCCTACCTACACAACCACTCACAGAAATAAAAATACAAATGGGCCTTCGGGCAACTGCCCAGCGTGCCCATGCGTTAAGACTGGTGATGACTGGTGAGTGTAAAATCAGTTGACTGGAATTTGCAGATGACATGGTATTACTTAACTCAAAAGAAGTTGATCTCTGACTTGCAGTCGATAGGTTTGATGCCGAGTGTTGCATGGCTCGAATGAAAATCAGTGCTGCAAATACTCAGACACTTGTCCTCTCAAGAAAGCTAGTGCAGTGCACACTACATGTGAATGGAGTTCCACTGAAGCAGGTAGAGAAGTCCAAGTATCTCAGGGCTGTGTTCACGAGTGATGGAAGGCAGGGGGCTGAATTAAGTGTTTAGCAGTTAATATATATTATTGTTAGTAGCGCCACGAGTAACCAGTTCGGTAGAAAGATGTGGTAAGAACATCGACGACTTTGGTTTGTTTTACATTATTTATTATCAAGGTTGAGCTGAGTAGAGCAGGCATGCCAAGAGTAATAAAACAAACGAATTAAGAATATCAGAAGACACGGTCCACTGGCTGAAGTGTTGCCAGGCCGTGGTTAAGCTGTGTTACATATTGGCAAGTGATTTCACGACGAAAGAAAGTTAGTTGTTTACCTTTTTACAGTCAGGATGCAAGAGAGAGATTTCTCGAATCGACGCGGGAATTTTTCCCTCAGGGCGCGTAGAGATACATTCTCCTTCGCTGGCGGTCATTGGCTGGGCTGAGCCAAATAACGCACGGAGAATGTATGTGAGCCCGCAGAATGTAGGTCACTAGAATACCCCCCTCCTAGACGTAAGACGATAAATATTTTTGAATCAGCAGGAAAAGATGCCGAAAGAGCACATCAATGAAAAAAATTGAACAAAAGAATGCATGCAAGAAGAAAAATGAGGCGCTAAGGGCCGTGTTGAGCCGCTGTGTCAAATAACTAGCTGCTTTGCTATATATACGTGACCACCAAGGGTCTAACAGAAAACAGATAAAGTCTGACATGGGCGAAGTTGCTGTTCTTGCATTAAATGTTAATGGTAAGTGCTGTACCAGTAGTTGTGGGTGAAGCTGTTATGGTAGTTTACCAGTGCTGGCAAAAAGATGATGGGTAGGCGAGAAAATGTCGGCCTCCCAGATGTATTGCCGAAAGTGCTAGGCAGCCAGGAAAAAATGGCTGGTTGCTTTGAAAAGAAAAAAGCAAGTTGAATCTGTAGGTGGGTAGTAGTTGAAATCTAAATTCCATAATTCTGGCGAATCCATAGAAATGGTGGAAATGTTGACAGGTCCAGTTCCATTTGTTGTTTTCCCAGTGAGTCGGGTAAAGTAACAAGATGGCGGATGTTATGGACGATGGGTGTGCAACGAGATGCGAAACTGTTTGAATCCAGCTGCAATTAGCATTCTCGTGTTGCGGTGCTGGTGAATTAAGCTGCAAAGAGTCGATAGCATGTTTTGGTACCTCCACAAGGTGAGAAGGGATCTCGCAGAATATTACGACGTTTGAATATCATATACCAAGGACAACAACATGTTGGTGTGTGTCAAAGAAATGTGTGTGCATATGCAGGTATGTAAACAGCAAAGAAAATGTGTGTGTGCAGTCATATATACAATGATAAAAAAAAAATGAATTAAGAATATTAGAATTGGCAGGTCCACTGGCTGAAGTGTTGCCAGGCCGTGGTTAAGTTGTTGTGTTACATATTGGCTAGTGATTTCACGACGAAAGAAAGTTAGTTGTTTACCTTTTTACAGTCAGGATGCAAGAGAGAGATTTCTCGAATCGACGCGGGAATTTTTCCCCCAGGGAGCGTAGAGATACATTCTCCTTCGCTGGCGGTCATTGGCTGGGCTGAGACAAATAACGCACGGAGAATGCATGTGATCCCGCGGAATGTAGATCACTACAAGTGCAACAATTGCAGGAACTGGTGCAATAATGAACCAGCTTCAGTATTCAGTAATCAGAAGAAGGGAGGTAGGTGTAAAAGCCAAACTCGCTATCTTCAATTTAGTCACAAATCGTGGGTAATGACCGAAAGAATATGATCGCGAATACAAGCGGCCAAATTGGTATTCCGCCGAAGGGTCTTTGGAGTAACATTACTCAATAGAATATGTAGCTCGGAGATCAGAGAGTTACTCCAGGTAGAGCCGCTACTTCTCTGCATTGAGAGATCACAGCTTCGATACAATGGGCATGTGGTTAGAATGTCTCAGAAAAGAATCGCTGGACAGATTTTATGGGTAAAAACCAACAGGTAGAAGACCCAGGGGTTAGACCCCTAGCAAGATGGTTGGATAATATCCATGAGTTTGGCTGGTCACGCTTGAGGATCCAGCCATATCAGTTGGAGACGGTTGCTTCTGACAGGACCCGCTGGAAGGAGTTTTCCCTACGAGATTTTGGTCTTTTTCTCCTGTTATCAAGAATATGACTTCCAAACCAGCCGGAACCAACTAGATTTGTAGAAAAGGTAGGGTGAAAGGAGCTGAAAAGACCATCGGAGTTTCACGGATCTACATACTTCTCGCGTTTGGTCGGAAATAATTATCTTTCCTCGATTTTTTTCTGGGCCTCTTAGATGCTTGCAATCCACTTTTTTTTACCCGGATTAGGCTTAGGGTTTCCGTTTTCCAAGGAAGAAAGCCGATTGCAAGTATCTAAGAGGTCCAGAAAAAACAAGGAAAGATAATTATTTCCCACCAAACCCGAGAGATGTGTAGATCTGTGAAACTCCGATGGTCTTTTCGCACCCTTCACCTTACTTTTTCTACAAATCTAGTCGGTTCCAACTGGTTTGAATGTCCTACTCGTTGATAACACGCGATCGCCCCCCCCCCCCCCCCCAAAAAAAAGTCGTAGGGAAAACTCCGAGGAGGAGAGGACCCTACCCCTTCCATTTTCCGGGGGGAAAAGTCGATTGCTAGAATCTTGAGGGTTAGATTAGTTGGTAGCACTGTTTCACACTGAAATCGAGTGGGGTGCTCTATAAATTTATCGACAGTATAACTCATGTGTAGACCGCCGGCAGAATGGAGAAAACGTTGTCCTAGAGGATGGTGAGGGAGACACGTTGGAACACCCACTCCAGCTCGAGGGGCTCACCCATTCGGGTAGCCAACCATAAACCTTTAACGAAGGGTTAAAAGTGAAAAGTTAGATGGTTATATGTAGTTATTAGAAATGATATGTTAATAACAAAGTTGTTAGAGGAAATAACATGAATAATAAGAATAGGTGTAAATGTAATAACGAGAATATAAAGAATAAATGATTTTAGTTTATAGTTGGTTTACTTCACGTGAATCAATTAAAAAGTACATATAAAACAGTTACCAAGAGTTGTTAATGTTGTTATTGTTGCTGATGTGAGGCTGTTGTAGTCTGTTGTTGTTGTTGGTGTGAAAACAGCGAGCGACAGATAATTGTTGTTGTTGGAATTTGGAGTCCGTTGTAGTAGTTGTGAGACCGTAGTTAGTAAGAGAGAGAGAGAGAGAGAGAGAGAGAGAGAGAGAGAGAGATGGTTTGTATATCTCTGAATGGTCTGTAATTGGTTGTAGACCACTCTGGCTTGTACGTGGTCTGTAGTAGTAGGGCTCCTATCTCTGTGTGTGTATCTGTAGACTTCATGGGGTCTGTTGATAGTGGTGAATCCTTATATAGTTAGTTGCTAGCGTAATGCTCCGATGTCTCTGGCTTTTCTGTAGACCTCTGGGGTCTGAAGTTAGCGGTTAATCTTTACATAGTTAGTTGTGTATCCTATCGCTCCGATGTCTCTGTGTGTAAAGTGGGAAAATATAGGCTTTATATATATCGCTTCCTGTCTCCCCACCATGAGGGGATAGCCAACGCATCAACCTGTCTACACCAAAAGGGTGTTGATCTAGAATTTAACCTTTAGGTATCACCCAAAGTTCAAGGCGCGGACAGATTTCGCTACAAACCTATCAGAGAGCGACTGATACTTCGATAGTTCGCCCTCTTCGGCCTGGCGAGTAGCGAAGCTTGGGTTAGTCGCCGAATGCACCAGGTTGCCGCCGAAGAAGCATCCCAGATGTGGGTCCTGCAACTGCAGAACGGGAAGATATACCATCTGGCCTTTTACTGTCTCCTCAGTCCAGCGCCGAATGGAAGCCCACAGCATCCAAACCATGCTTTGTGATCTCGTTGAAATCAAACATGGCGTGGGAAGCTGATAACAAACGTATTATGCTAGAATAAAATAAACAAATGAAGCAGTTGGTCTATACCAGAATCGGCAACCTCCGGTCCGCGGGCCACATCCGGCCCTCGAGTGATTTTTTTCCGGCCCGCCATTTTACACTGGACACTAATTATCTAATTAGTATCGAATACAGATACAGTAGTTCACTTCAAGGTTGTGCCGACCTGATGTCCATCACAAATCGCTGCTCATACCGCCTTTAAATCTTATTATATTTTCCATTTATTATTATTTCCTCTTATCCATCTTTTTCTGGGCTTTCCACCAAGCATTATATCACCTGTATTATTATTTCCTGTGATTTCATGTATGTGTTTTTGTTCCAGTCAACAAATACAAATGTTGGCTGGAAGTATGCATTTTCGTCAGCGACTGGAAGGTATACTACCTTACGGTTCGCATGACTCGCTTTTATACCCATATTGTCATTCAATAAAATCACTTGTGAATTATTGACGTCTACGTTTGCCTGACCTTACCTTTGCCCCCCCCCCCCCTCCCCCATACAAGGTAAAGCTGTCCTTGGAAAAATTACTTCGTTCCCTCCTCCCCAGAGTATTTTCATTTGAGTTTGTTGTGGTATAACAACTATACAGTAAGTATTTTTATTCGATAATAACGTTTATTTAATTGTTTGTGATAATTGTGTGAATTATTATTATTAGAATTAGGCCAAAAGTGGTTTAAAAAAACAAATGGCGACCCTGATCTAACAACGTCGTTAGAAACCTGGTTTTATATAATTTATTCACAATTATCATATTTTATCGCATTACTGTATTTGCATTTACATTTGTTTTCATTGTTTCTTATTTCTTCATTCTGATTAGTATACTTTTTGTTCTTTTTCCTTTCCATAAATCTTTTTTGTTTGAACATAAACAAGCCCATGGAAGCTAAGAAAAGAAAAGTGGATTTGGAGTGCCGAACTTTTAACGATGGCTGGACACTTAGCTATTTATAGACTCTATACGATACGATGTCAACTAGTCTTCTACCAGCATCTAGAAAATACATTTTATTTCTTCCATTGCATAAACTGAAACTATGAAATGAGTTTATAGATCTGATAAGTAAACTAATCAATGTAACAAACGATATTGAATCTGTAAAAGTCGCTATTTGAAAACTCTCAAATGTCACTTGTGTAGCCGAAGCTATCAGAGGAGTTGACATTGCTAAGATTCAAGCTGAAAGTTTTTCAAACTGGGCTTGTAACCAATGACACTTCAGCGCCAACATACTTCACGGCGCAGAACCTTGCTCCAATGACCAGCTTCCTGTTGAGGATTTTGCCGCTGCCCTTCAGGGCTTATCCATGTTGAGCCTCATCAACCAAATCCCAAAGGGGACCCGGAATTGTTACGTCCATGCTTTCTCCAAACTGTTGAAGAACGTCTGTCTATCCAACAACACATTAGATTGGCAGACACTTTTCTTATTCCCTCTTGTTTCTCTCCATATGAAAACCGGATCCTTCACATTTTCCCTAAAACGACAGCTTGATCTGTTTGAGCCAACCCCAACCACTGTTCATCTTGGGTTGGTAACCAGAACAATTCCTAACGTTGGAAAATCACCAAACTTAAAGAAAGCTGTCAATGTCAAATTCAACAAATATGACATTAAACTGACTAATCGCCTCCCTTATTCTCTGACCTCCTTCGCCCAATGTAGTACAGACTCTCTCGAACAATTGAGAGATAAATATTCTGTGACTCCTCCAGAAAACTGTTTACACTGACCCGACCCATCAGGTTATTTACAACCAGTTTACACCTCGGATAACATCAGGAAGTCTATTGCATATTTTCCTGTGAGTTCTGGTGCGGGGATTGGTGGTCTACGACCTCAACATCTTAAGGATGGTATCTCCTTGGCAGTCGGTGATACCGGATTCGCGCTTTTGAAGAGTCTGACCAGTTTGTCAACATGTTTTCGTCCAAGATTGTCCTATATTTGCCCCTTGTTTTTTTTTGGGGGGGGGGGGGATAAACTATTTAGTCTTATAAAGCCCAATGCACTTCGCGACGACTCACGACGAACTCACAGCGAAAGTGTGTCTGTCATCGGTTTCAAATTGTCTATCAGCATGTCTTCTGAGACCCCAAAGGTTATCCTCAAATTGGATTTGAATGTATGGTATCTTGATGATGCTTGTTAGGGTGGGGGAGTTCTCCAGATAAGGTCCTTGCAACTGAAAGGACGATGATTGGCGAAGTTGGTCGTAGTGGCCTTCACGCCAACAGTTCCAAATGCGAGCTCTGACTCCTCAACAAACCAGCTTCACATCAATAGACTGTAGACAGAATCCTTTCCATCTATCGTCGTACCTCCCTTTTCGATATGGTGCTCCATAGGATCTCCAATTACTGACCGAGCTTTCGAGTCCATCGTTCAATCCAAGTTGGCTAACATCGAGCAACTACTAAAATAGCTTGAGGTAATTGAGCACCACCAAGGTTTTTTTTTATACCTAGGAATTACTTGTTGATTCATAAATTATTGTATTTCCTCAGAGTTAGTCACTCTTACAGATTCTCGTTGTCTCTGAAACGCTTTGATGACCTAATCTTCAGTGATCTTGAAGGCTTGCTCAACGTCCGACTCTCTCAAGCCTCGTGACCTCGCTGCTTTTCCTCAACGATTTTGTAGGTTTAGCTTTGCGTAAATGCTTATCTCCGTTTCTTTCCTCCACCCACGTTTGTTCTTCTTTGGTAGGTAACATCCTCTCTTCTCCAACATGGATAGTTACAACAGGAAGCTGGATGCAGCTCTACTACAATGGAGGGAGCTAAATTTGTAAGGTCCCGGTACAGAGGATGGACTGATACAAAGAGTTTGGGACAATCTATGTTCGAGACACTTTCACCTGATCAATACCCAAGGTGTCGCCTACTTTCCGCAAGCGCAAAATTCTCGGGGGACTGGGTTGAAGCCCTTCCCGTAGCCAACACTGGTGGTCTACTCAGTCAGGATGGGCTCTGCATCTCTGTTACCCTCAGAGTGGGAACTGATGTCTGTGGGGACTGAAATGTTGCTGTAGTAGGTCCCTTGACTCCACGGTTTGTCTCACCGTCTGAATGCTGGTCGCTTCGCTCGCTACACACAGTTAAACCTGGTCATTAAGAGGGCCCCAGCTCGGGTAAACATCCCCTCAGTTCTGGGATACCACAGTCAGCGACTCTTTTGCTCACGCCCACATCCTGGATACTGCAGTAAATGAGAAGATCACTGCTTCCGTTACTGAACGGAATAAAACCCGAAAATACTGGGAACTATCAAACAATTATTTTTTCCAGACTGTGGTGGTCGAGACGTTTGGTAGAATTGAGCAGCTAACAGGAAAGTTCTTGTCATCGTTGGTGGCTCGCTTTACCGAGGTATCAGTTGATTCCCGTGAGGGTGTCTGGTTGTTTCAGCACCTTAACCCTGCCATCACCTTACCGAGGTATCAGTTGATTCCCGTGAGGGTGTCTGGTTGTTTCAGCACCTTAACCCTGCCATCACCTTACCGAGGTATCAGTTGATTCCCGTGAAGGTGTCTGGTTGTTTCAGTGTCTTAGCCTCGCCATCACCTTACCGAGGTATCAGGTAATTCCCGTGAGGGTGCTTGGTTGTTTCAGCACCTTAACCCTGCCATCACCATACCGAGGTATCAGTTGATTCCCGTGAGGGTGTCTGGTTGTATCAGCACCTTAACCCTGCCATCACCTTACCGAGGTATCAGGTAATTCCCGTGAGGGTGTCTGGTTGTTTCAGCACCTTAACCCTGCCATCACCTTACCGAGGTATCAGTTGATTCCCGTGAAGGTGTCTGGTTGTTTCAGCACCTTAACCCTGCCATCACCTTACCGAGGTATCAGTTGATTCCCGTGAAGGTGTCTGGTTGTTTCAGCACCTTAACCCTGCCATCACCTTACCGAGGTATCAGTTGATTCCCGTGAGGGTGTCTGGTTGTTTCAGCACCTTAACCCTGCCATCACCTTACCGAGGTATCAGTTGATTCCCGTGAGGGTGTCTGGTTGTATCAGCACCTTAACCCTGCCATAACCTTACCGAGGTATCAGTTGATTCCCGTGAGGGTGCTTGGTTGTTTCTGCACCTTAACCCTGCCATCACCTTACCGAGGTATCAGTTGATTCCCGTGAGGGTGTCTGGTTGTTTCAGCACCTTAACCCTGCCATCACCTTACCGAGGTATCAGTTGATTCCCGTGAGGGTGTCTGGTTGTATCAGCACCTTAACCCTGCCATCACCTTACCGAGGTATCAGTTGATTCCCGTGAGGGTGCTTGGTTGTTTCAGCACCTTAACCCTGCCATCACCTTACCGAGGTATCAGTTGATTCCCGTGAGGGTGTCTGGTTGTTTCAGCACCTTAACCCTGCCATCACCTTACCGAGGTATCAGTTGATTCCCGTGAGGGTGTCTGGTTGTTTCAGCACCTTAACCCTGCCATCACCTTACCGAGGTATCAGTTGATTCCCGTGAGGGTGCTTGGTTGTTTCAGCACCTTAACCCTGCCATCACCTTACCGAGGTATCAGTTGATTCCCGTGAGGGTGTCTGGTTGTTTCAGCACCTTAACCCTGCCATCACCTTACCGAGGTATCAGTTGATTCCCGTGAGGGTGTCTGGTTGTATCAGCACCTTAACCCTGCCATCACCTTACCGAGGTATCAGTTGATTCCCGTGAGGGTGTCTGGTTGTATCAGCACCTTAACCCTGCCATCACCTTACCGAGGTATCAGTTCATTCCCGTGAGGGTGTCTGGTTGTTTCAGCACCTTAACCCTGCCATCACCTTACCGAGGTATCAGTTGATTCCCGTGAGGGTGCTTGGTTGTTTCAGCACCTTAACCCTGCCATCACCTTACCGAGGTATCAGTTGATTCCCGTGAAGGTGTCTGGTTGTTTCAGCACCTTAACCCTGCCATCACCATACCGAGGTATCAGTTGATTCCCGTGAGGGTGCTTGGTTGTTTCAGCACCTTAACCCTGCCATCACCTTACCGAGGTATCAGTTGATTCCCGTGAGGGTGTCTGGTTGTTTCAGCACCTTAACCCTGCCATCACCTTACCGAGGTATCAGTTGATTCCCGTGAGGGTGTCTGGTTGTTTCAGCACCTTAACCCTGCCATCACCTTACCGAGGTATCAGTTGATTCCCGTGAGGGTGTCTGGTTGTTTCAGCACCTTAACCCTGCCATCACCTTACCGAGGTATCAGTTGATTCCCGTGAGGGTGTCTGGTTGTTTCAGCACCTTAACCCTGCCATCACCTTACCGAGGTATCAGTTGATTCCCGTGAGGGTGTCTGGTTGTTTCAGCACCTTAACCCTGCCATCACCTTACCGAGGTATCAGTTGATTCCCGTGAGGGTGTCTGGTTGTTTCAGCACCTTAACCCTGCCATCACCTTACCGAGGTATCAGTTGATTCCCGTGAGGGTGTCTGGTTGTTTCAGCACCTTAACCCTGCCATCACCTTACCGAGGTATCAGTTGATTCCCGTGAGGGTGTCTGGTTGTTTCAGCACCTTAACCCTGCCATCACCTTACCGAGGTATCAATTGATTCCCGTGAGGGTGTCTGGTTGTTTCAGCACCTTAACCCTGCCATCACCTTACCGAGGTATCAGTTGATTCCCGTGAGGGTGCTTGGTTGTTTCAGTGTCTTAGCGTCGCCATCAACTGGCCTTACCGAGGTATCAGGGGATGCCTGGTTGTTTCGGTGCCTTAGCCACGTTATCACACGCAGTAATGCTGCCAGTGTGTTGGCTTGCCTCAAAACATTCCGTTGACTCTTGTGGTGTGCGGTCGATTGTCCGTGCTTGATGGTAGTTTTTGTTTTTTCGCTTTGATTATATATTTATAAGGTTCCTAGCAATAATTAATTGGTTATATGTATGTATTTCTATTTGATATAAATGTAATAGAAAGTTCTTTTTATAAAAACGAATAATATAACACACGAAAAATAAAAATAAAATGGTAAAGAAAACTCCGAATGAGTGGGACAGTAATACAAAAAGAAGATTGAACAAAGTTGTATATGAAACTGTGTATAAATGGCGAGATCTCCCTCTCAATGTCTCGGCGCATGTTCACTTCTTGTCCCAGGTAGACGTATTCCTCCACCATTCGACCTGTTGGTACGTTGTCGGTTCATCTTGAGGCCTACTGCAGAGCCTTTGATGTCGAACTCCGTCAGCTTGGTCTGAAGCTGATCTGTGGTTTCAGCGATGAGTATGATGTCATCAGCAAAACGGAGGTGGGTAAGTATCTCGCCGTTGATGTTGACACCACCTTGCCAGTCAATGCCTCTGATGATCTGCTCGAGACATGTGATGAAAAGTTTTGGAGAGATCGTATCTCCTTGCTTCACTCTCTTCTCGACCGGCACTCGTACGGGTGATGACAGCAGAGCTATGTCGGTGGTGCATCCGGAACTCGCCTCCCTGAGCAGTTGAACGTATTGCGCTCCGACTCCTTGCCTCTGCAGCGAGTTCAGCACTGCGTTGATTTCGACGCTGTCGAAGGCCTTCTCGTAGTCTACGAACGCGACGCAAAGAGGCATCTTGTACTCTTTTGATCGTTCAAGCAGTTGTGTCAGAGTAAATATGTGGTCCATTGTGCTGTAGTTTTTCCGGAAGCCGGCTTGCTCTCTCGGTTGCTGCTTGTCCAGATGACGTGATAACCTGTTCAGGATTATCTTCGTGAACAGCTTGTACACGTGAGACAACAGGCATATGGGTCGGTAGTTCTTCAACATCGGAGGTGTTAGTCGTCGAAAAAACGTTTTCCTTTGTGTTGTATTTTTTGTTGCATATATATATATATATATATATATATATATATATATATATATATATATGCGAAGAAATACCAATGACGGCTGGAAGATCACTGGTGACGGACGCCTTGTCTTCTCGGTCTAATTTTATTCACACACACACACACACACACACATATATATATATATATATATATATATATATATATATATATATATATATATATATATATATATATGTAGGAGGTGAGATTTATTGTAGTACAATAAAGCAATGCAGATATCGGATAAGAAGCACTCTACAGTTTGTGGGACTGGAGTATGCATAATATAAGATCAAAAGATGGTTAAAGGAGTTCAATATATTTTATTATGCGCATTTCAAAAACAAACATCATCAAACAATAATATTTGTGTTTTCATCAGATAAAACAGGAGAACATGATATGAAGGCTAAAAAAACACTTGTTGATAGTGCAGTTTTAAATCAACATATCATGTTTTAAATCAACATATATGTTGATTTAAAACTGCACTATCAACAAGTGTTTTTTTAGCCTTCATATCATGTTCTCCTGTTTTATCTGATGAAAACACAAATATTATTGTTTGATGATGTTTGTTTTTGAAATGCGCATAATAAAATATATTGAACTCCTTTAACCATCTTTTGATCTTATATTATATATATATATATATATAGGGAGAGAGAGAGAGAGAGAGAGAGAGAGAGAGCTTCTATAGGACTAGAAACCATCAGGAATGCCAGATATACATCGGGAGACTTTCAGATATATGAAACAATCATACAAACTGGGAAATTTGTGTTTAGATAAATTTAAGGTTTCCATGTGAGATACCCTATAGTTTATGTTGGTTATTGATACGTAGAAATGATTAAAGATAAGAATGATATTTTAATTTATGTTCAGCATGTATGTACACAGGATAAATATATTAGTAACTTTGAAGTAATAATTATTTACAGGGACAGGTGTAAGGTTAGAACCCAGGACCTTGTCATTGGAAAGTGAACTTCGTATTGTAAGAAGATGGCTGAGATAGGAAATGTGTTGTGCGTAAGTTTATGAGTGTATATTTTAGAGTTACAGACGAATATATTATAAACAAACACACGTGGCGTATTATTTTAGTTGATTAAGTAGCATGTGCGTCTGTTCGAATTTTTCTACCAGCGTTGTTTTTAAATGTTTGCAGGATGACGTGACAAACAATCTGGTTAAAGTCAATGTCCTGAGTGTTAAAAATATATCGATTCAGTGTCTGTTGCGAGTCTATTCAGATTTTATAACTGAGAAGTTCCATGACACAGGAAACCATTTTATATAGCAGGCTGTCTCTCAGAAACTGCAATATAGATGCTCATAAAAAAAAGTGATTTAACGGATAGCTTGTCTTTGTCGTCACCATCTCACACAAGATCTAGGAAAGCATTGGAAAGCATTGCGACAGGCAGGATTCATTTTAAACTCCAGAGATTAAAGAGAGACGAAGGGAAGAAGGAAAAATCCTGTCGCTAGAACGGGTCTATCTGTGTCCAATTTTCTCAAGAGTGTGTAGGTCTAAGATGGGACTTTGATGTCATCACAGCTCACCTGGATTCGAAAAAATAAAAAATAAAAAATAAAAATAAAATGTCATACATTATGAAAACATCGCTACTCAGAAAATGTTTAAGTTTCTTTGTTGGTGATTCGTAAAATAAACCTTGACAATTCCGAAATACATACAATACTTTACTAATAATGTAACACGATGCATAAGAATGTAAGAAATTGTGTCAAAATCTAGAAGCTATTCAACAACATGTATTATCATATATAACATTCTCGATAAACACCTAACGACACTTCTAAATAACGTTGCTAAGACGCTTTAGAGAAATCAACACTGAAATGGAATTAATTTAGTTTTGTCAATATAAAAAAAAAGGCGTGTAAAAACAGGTTTCTGTCTTATGTAAGTGTTATTGTAAATTTAAGCTGTATAGCATCTACACAAGTTATAAAGTTGGGATATGTTTCATGTGTTGGAAGACAGAATCAGGGTCAACTTAGGTTAACCTTTAAACTAAATTGAACGGTGGAGGTGGTGGTGGTAAGTCATTACTGACAATGAACAAGTTTTAAAATTTTATATGATTGCCGTTAATTGGTTGTTGTTATTGTTGTCATACTTTCTTGTTGTTATTGTTGTTGTTGTTGTTGCTGTTCTTTGTTGTTGTTGATTGTTATTGGTCATTGTTAAACTGTTGTTGTTTAGACATTTGATTTCAATATTTCTCATTGTAGAAGAAGAAAGAAAAAACATGTTACCTTTATTGAATTTGGAAAAGGTTCGAGTCAGATCTGCAAGTGGAAAATGTCAGTCGGGAACAGAGATTGTTGGTACTTCAAGGGTGATACCAAATGAAGAGTTCGATGTTTTTGCAGAGTTTAATAAATCAAAAATACCATCAAGGCCACGCACTACATCATTTGACGAGGAATGGAATATAGTTAAACAAGCTAAATCAGATATTCAACTTGCTGATGTCGCTTGGCGGCGTGTAACAGTTAAATCCCTCAATGATATGCTACTAGGCACCACCCTATTCCCGGGAAAATCTGCAAAGGAAAAGGTAAAACTTTTAAATACTATTTTTATTGATTGATCAAATTAACACGGCCATGTCTTAAATTTCATTTTAAAGTCTTGTATGTGCTGACACTATTACTGCTTCTTGTTGCTGTTATTGGTGGTGGTGCTGCTGTTGCTACTGTTGTAAAGTTATATTCTGGCAGACGTATCAAACACCGTGACAATATTGTTTTTTTTTTTCATTTATAGTGTATTTAAAATGACATTATCTATTGTATCATTCCATTTCTTAAGGTAGTGGAGTATAATTCCAGGTGGACTTGACTGCTATTGCTGGCAGATTGAGTGACTGCGTGGTTGGTGCCCCTGTAGAGTAGCTGAGGGGTGGAGGGAATCCGCCCCGTCAAACAGTGGCGTCATCTTCTGGTATGTTGTATAAATCAGTATAGCCATATACAGTACAATATGTATTTAAATAGGGATCGCCAACTGAAGGGTTGCTCCATGCGGCTCATACGTTTCTGTGGTTTCCTCATTGATTTATATCATCATCTAATCACTATCCAAGAAAGAAGTGCTATCTCATTTATATTCAGCCAATGAAACAATACTCTGTGTTTTTGTATGTTTTGCAGACCCTCCCAAAGTAAAACAAAACTCTCTTTTTCTTTTGGGGAAAGCAGAGAATGTTGATCAATTTTATCCATAAATCGTTGATCTATGCAAAGAGGGTAAAGGGTACAGACCCCCTTGGGTCACGAATGGTTATGGGATTTGTACCTAGAAAGTTTCCCTTAAAGACACAAGTCAGGGCAAGATAGTTTGTGGAAAACCAGCAGTCGCCCAGTCTTCTCTCTCCATGCAACCGATGTTGTCTAAGGGAAAGGGAAAGCTTGGAAGATAAAGACCAAATCAGCTAGGCCAGTGACATCACAGCTTATTTCTACAGCTGAGTAAACTGGAACAACATGAAATAAAGTGTCTTGTTCAAGGACAAAACACAGAACCCGGACGGGGAATCGAACTCACAACCTTCCACTTGCAAGCTCAACGCTCTAACCTCTAAGCCATGCGCCTTCACGTGATCTATGTAACAAACCAATATTTAGTTGAGTGTTTCAGTGAGTTAGGCTTGTAATAACAATTTAAAAGTAAGATATATTGTATTCCACTTGCCATTTATTTTATTAACAAAGTAAATTTTTTGAGATGTTGTCATGTATATATCGACAATTAACAAAGTAAATGGAAATGGTTGACTAAGAAAAAAAAAGAAAAAACAGACTTACACACTAAAGCAGGCAACGTTGGCGTTTCTCTCTGGGAAACATACACCTATAACTTCATACTTATTGTCCCACTCCCCAGAGTTGAGAGGGCTCTATAGTTGGGTCTATGACCAACAACCTCTCTAGTGATGATGCCACAAAAATACACGGTACACTCCGTAAGGTTGGTTGGAAACAGGAAGGGCACCCCGCTATAGAAACTTTGCCTAAAAATGTTCAGAGGACCCTTCAGTTGTGTCAAAGACTCAGCAACCTCTCTAGTGTTGGTGATCAATACAATGAATGCACTCAATACATGCTATATAGAGGTTGGTGGTAGAAAAAGAATCCAGCTTGCTAAACATAGGTTGGGAGAACCATTTAGTTGTGTCAAGGACATGACAGCCTGCCTAGTGTTGGTGATCACAATAAACGCACCCAGTACACACTGGTTGGTGTAAGAAAAGGGCATCCAGCCGTATCTATTGATGGTGGTAGTGAGATATGAAGGGATATTCATGATGGTGGTGAAATATATAGATATTGATGATGGTGGTGAGATATATAGAGATAATACTGATAGTAGTGGTGTGGTAGTGAGAAAGAGGAAATATATAGGGATTGATGGTGGTGGTGATTATATATATATATATACACCATTTTGTCCCACCCTTGCAATCAAGGAAATGCGGACGTAATATTATGATGATGATGATGATGATGATATATGTACTTCGTTTTTTAATTTGTTTTGCAATATTTATCTGAAAACGTGTGTTGAAACAGATATTGTCATACTTTGGGAGCGTCATGTTGCCAATAAAAACACACTTCAATCTATTATAAACTAGCCGAATTACCCGCGCCTTGCTGCGTTTCACACATTTTTTTTTTAATAAGAAAATGGTGATTGATTTTAAATCAGTGATATAATTTATGGAGAAAAACTCTGCATTTCAACATTACTCAATGTAAAATGTAATGCATGAAAAATTGGAAAACATTATTTTTTGTAATATATCAAATCAAAATTACATTATTAAATCTTATTCTTATTTTATTTCTTGTAAATGATTTTTTTCAAAATATCAATTCAAAACTTTTGTGAATAGGCTGCATATCTTGTCATATAAATCGAAGGGAAAAAATTTTCAGCACGGTTTTGTGCCTCTGGGGAACCCTAATAGGGGGTTTAATCCCCATTAGGGTGTCTTAATATTATTGAAATTTGCTGAAATTCTGTGAATAGGCATCATATCTTGTCATTTACCGATGGTTTAAATTTCATATAAATCGAAGGGAAAACATTTTCACCGGGGGTATGAACTCTCGGGGAACCCTTTGATTAAAATGAAATGTATGTAAGAAATAAAATGGGCATGAGCCCCCACACACGTGTCAAGTTTCATCTAGATCGGTTTGGTAGTTTTTTGAGTTGTAGGTTCACAAACAGACATAAATTGCCATTTATGTATATAGATTTCCAGTTGGTTAGTTGGTTCGATAACCGGAAGGTTGTTTACATATTGTCAAAACTCTTTCGTCACACATTCTGTGACCTCCTCAGTGACTGGGTTTTTATTTTATGTATCCTTTGTTTTGTCCCACACCATCTTGTCTTTGTGTATTGTGTGCTCAGTATATAAGGATATTGATGGTGGTGGTGATGTTGAGATATATAGAGATATTGATGGTGGTGGTGGCAGTGATATATATATATATATATATATATATATATATATATATATATATATATATATTTATAGATAGATAGATAGGTAGATAAAGATAGATAGTGATTGCATAGAAAGGGTGAAATATGTGAAGCTATACAGCAAGTTCATAGTAAATGGTGGTGATGGTATCGACATATGGTGGTAGTAAATGGTTGGTGATAGTAGTATGGGCATGGGTGTATAAACCTATAATGATAAGCTACAATGTAACTATTAGCTAGAGTCACAATAGTAGCTACAATTAAACTATTAGCTAGTCATAATAATAGCTACAATTAAACTATTAGCTAGAGTCACAATAGTAGTTACAATTAAACTATTAGCTAGAGTCACAATAGTAGCTACAATTAAACTATTAGCTAGAGTCACAATAGTAGCTACAATTAAACTATTAGCTAGAGTCATAATAATAGCTACAATTAAACTATTAGCTAGAGTCACAATAATAGCTACAATTAAACTATTAGCTAGAGTCACAATAGTAGCTACAATTAAACTATTAGCTAGAGTCACAATAGTAGCTACAATTAAACTATTAGCTAGAGTCACAATAGTAGTTACAATTAAACTATTAGCTAGAGTCACAATAGTAGCTACAATTAAACTATTAGCTAGAGTCACAATAGTAGCTACAATTAAACTATTAGCTAGAGTCACAATAGTAGCTACAATTAAACTATTAGCTAGAGTCATAATAGTAGCTACAATTAAACTATTAGCTAGAGTCACAATAGTAGTTACAATTAAACTATTAGCTAGAGTCACAATAGTAGCTACAATTAAACTATTAGCTAGAGTCACAATAGTAGCTACAATTAAACTATTAGCTAGAGTCACAATAGTAGCTACAATTAAACTATTAGCTAGAGTCATAATAGTAGCTACAATTAAACTATTAGCTAGAGTCACAATAGTAGTTACAATTAAACTATTAGCTAGAGTCACAATAGTAGCTACAATTAAACTATTAGCTAGAGTCACAATAGTAGCTACAATTAAACTATTAGCTAGAGTCATAATAATAGCTACAATTAAACTATTAGCTAGAGTCATAATAATAGCTACAATTAAACTATTAGCTAGAGTCACAATAGTAGTTACAATTAAACTATTAGCTAGAGTCATAATAATAGCTACAATTAAACTATTAGCTAGAGTCACAATAGTAGCTACAATTAAACTATTAGCTAGAGTCACAATAGTAGCTACAATTAAACTATTAGCTAGAGTCATAATAATAGCTACAATTAAACTATTAGCTAGAGTCACAATAGTAGCTACAATTAAACTATTAGCTAGAGTCATAATAATAGCTACAATTAAACTATTAGCTAGAGTCATAATAATAGCTACAATTAAACTATTAGCTAGAGTCACAATAGTAGCTACAATTAAACTATTAGCTAGAGTCACAATAGTAGTTACAATTAAACTATTAGCTAGAGTCACAATAGTAGCTACAATTAAACTATTAGCTAGAGTCACAATAGTAGCTACAATTAAACTATTAGCTAGAGTCATAATAATAGCTACAATTAAACTATTAGCTAGAGTCACAATAGTAGCTACAATTAAACTATTAGCTAGAGTCATAATAATAGCTACAATTAAACTATTAGCTAGAGTCACAATAGTAGCTACAATTAAACTATTAGCTAGAGTCATAATAATAGCTACAATTAAACTATTAGCTAGAGTCACAATAGTAGTTACAATTAAACTATTAGCTAGAGTCATAATAATAGCTACAATTAAACTATTAGCTAGAGTCACAATAGTAGCTACAATTAAACTATTAGCTAGAGTCACAATAGTAGCTACAATTAAACTATTAGCTAGAGTCACAATAGTAGCTACAATTAAACTATTAGCTAGAGTCACAATAGTAGCTACAATTAAACTATTAGCTAGAGTCACAATAGTAGCTACAATTAAACTATTAGCTAGAGTCACAATAGTAGCTACAATTAAACTATTAGCTAGAGTCACAATAGTAGCTACAATTAAACTATTAGCTAGAATCACAATAGTAGTTACAATTAAACTATTAGCTAGAGTCATAATAATAGCTACAATTAAACTATTAGCTAGAGTCACAATAGTAGCTACAATTAAACTATTAGCTAGAATCACAATAGTTGCTACAATTAAACTATTAGCTAGAGTCACAATAGTAGCTACAATCTATTATCTAGAGTCACAATGTGTAAGGTTACAAAAAAATATTGTTTTCCATTATAAATATTGTTCATTTGAAAGGAATTTGATCCGTAAATGATTCTATGAAAAGCTAAAAGTTTAGATTTCTCTTGAGGTATATTTCTGTGTTAATTTAAATTACAATCCAAATCACATAATTTCTTCTTATGCAATTAATGCTGTAAACATGTCAATTTTCAGATTGAAAGTAAATTATCTATTGAAGTCTTAAAAGAACTTGGGAAAAGTTTTCGACTGTCTAAGAAAAAATCTTATTTGGAAATAAATTTAGAAGATTTTAAAAGTGTACTGAAAAGACTTCTTGGAAATGAAGTAACGGTATGTCTCCATTTATTATTTAAAAAAACAACATACATTTATACATAAAATTCTTATAATTTGTATTCTTTTATTATGCCAATCTCTAAATTCCTGGGGTGGTGTTGGCCACCCGCAAAAGTGAGCCCCATGAGTTGGAATGGCTGATTCAAAGTGCCTCTCTTACCATTCTCTGCGACAACATTTTCTTTATTCTGTCCACTGGGACCATGAGGCAGCATACAGATAAGGCTACCACCCCCCAGAGAACATTCCCCCACTCTGTCTGAGCTTGCCATCACTGAGGCAGCAATGATGAGCCTCTCTTCCACCTTACTTATTTCCTTGCTTTAGAAGAAGGGAATTTAAGTCCCGAAACATTAGGACAACAGCAACAAAAAAATGAAACAAAGATTACCAGGTAACTAACTTTCTCGTTACTTTTATCTTACAGTCCATTACACATTATATACAATGCTTCAAGCAAACTACATTTTATTATTTTGATTAGTATATATATATATATAGCAGGGAATTTAGATCTATTTAATCCCATGGAGGCACATGGCTTAGTGGTTAGGGTATTGGCCTTGCAATCGAAAGGTTGCGAGTTCAATTCTCAGACCGGGTGATGTGTTGTTTCCTTGAGCAAGGCACTTTATTTCACATTGCTCCAGTTTACTCATCTGTAGAAATGAGATGATAGAGACTCGGGTCCCTATCATTCCACTGCAAAGTGGTCGTGGAGGTGCCACGGCAAAAAAGCACCCAGCACTCACTGTAAATGAGGTTGGTGTTAGGAAGGGCAACCAGCTGTAGAAATCAAGCCAGCATCAGTTCCCGTCCCACTCTTGCAAGCAGGGAAAAGTGGGCATAAAATGAAATAATGAAAATGATGATGATGAATGCCAGATGCACAAAAACTAATGCAATTTTCTGATCTTGCTTCCTACATTACTGCTCAACAGAAACTATGCCATGTGGGTGGATAATTTGCTTTCGATCACATCATAGTGATTTGTTCATAGGAAAGCAGCATCTTTATAGAACAAAGAAGTGGATAACAATCAAAGAAATTTAAGAATTCCAACAGTTAAATTAAGAAAGTGTTGGGAATATTTATAAAGGCGGTGGATTGGCAGTATCGGTAGAGGGTTGGACACCATGCTTTGCAGCAAAGAGTTATATGGCCCTTGCCATTCTGAGTTCAAATCCCGCCGAGGTTAACTTTGCCTTTCATCCTTACGGGGTCGATAAAATAAAGTACCAGTAATGTACTGGGGTACATTGCTGGCCTTGTGCCAAAAGTAGAAACAATTATATAGTTATAAATTACCTTCTCCCTCTTCCACTGTCTTATCTCTAAACAATATTTTGTCCTTAATCCTTTACCATTTACATTACTCTATATTTACTATCATATTTTTGCAGTAAAGGCTTTATCTTACATAGTATTGAATCTATGAGATTTTGATATTATTGATAGTATGTATTTTGAGGACAATAGCTTAACATCAGTATGGGTGGCCAGTTACAGCAAGTTTGAACAGAAAGAGGTGTGAGAATTGTAGCCGGATACGTCCAGTTTAAATGCTAAAAGGTTAATAGCTGTTCCACAACCAATGCAATTTTTTTACTAGGATTGGGAGGACTCTTCAGTTGTGTCAAAGACACAATAACCTCCTTAGTGTTGGTGCTATTATAAAATATACTCAGTTCACCTTGTTGAATGTGTGAACAAACAATCAAGATGTGGCCACAGGCCTGTTTGTGAGGTCAGTAGCTTTGATTAAGTACTGACTCCAATATTAGCAGGGAAAAACGTACATTAAATGATGATGTTGAAGACAATGATTTTGATAACTGTTTCTACTTTTGGCACAAGGCCAGCAACTACCCAGTGAATTACTGGTACTTTATTTTATCGACCCCCATAAGGATGAAAGGCAAACAAAGTTAACCTCGGCGGGATTTGAACTCAGAATGGCAAGGGCCGTAACTCTATGCTTGCTGGAAAGCATGGCGTCCGACCCTCTACCGATACTGCCAATCCACCAATGATTATGATAATGGTGGACCTTGTGCCTAGGCTAGAAATTATTACTCTCCCCCTCATTTCTTCTCTTTCTTTTCCACTTTTCTCCCCTCTACTCACTGCCCTGGACTCCTATCTAATGAGGCCAGGGGTCCTTGAGAAGTTCTGACATGGACAGTCAGCTGAAAGTGTTTTACTCTGTACAATGTCTACTTAGCCACACTACTTCTTCACCACACTGTCATCCTAGGTGTACGTGTACATTTATATTGCTGATCTGATCTGATCTAAAAACTAAAATATTCAATAAAGCTGCTTTTATGATTCTATTTAAAAATCTAATACAAAACAAGTAAGTAAACTAAAACAATAGAATGACAAATAAAATACTTTTCTGAGATGTTTTTTCATATCATCCCCTAGTTTCCTCCATTGTTGCATTCAACAGTAAAACAGTGAATTAATAGTTTAATATTTTTTTTCTCCTTTGATGAAGGAAGTTGAGATTGATTCTCTATTCATGAAGATAGACTTCAATGCTGTGGGCGCCATCACACTGAATCAGTTTTGTACATATGTGCATCTCATCTACCAAGATTTTTTCCCAAAAACTATTACCTTTTTGTTGCCAGCCAGAGCGGAAACTTTACCCCACCGAGAACCAGTTTGTCGTTTATGTGAAAATCATAATGGCACTCTTATTACATGCAGTGAGGTCTGTATAAAACATCTTGTATTCATATTAACCTTGTTGTCATACATGTTTTTACATGATTTTACATGATTTTTACATGATTTTACATGATTTTTACATGATTTTTACATGATTTTTACATGATTTTTACATGATTTTTACATGATTTTTACATGATTTTTACATGATTTTTACATGATTTTTACATGATTTTTACATGATTTTTACATGATTTTTACATGATTTTTACATGATTTTTACATGATTTTTACATGGTTTTTACATGGTTTTTACATGGTTTTTACATGGTTTTTACATGATTTTTACATGATTTTTACATGATTTTTACATGATTTTTACATGATTTTTACATGATTTTTACATGATTTTTACATGATTTTTACATGATTTTTACATGGTTTTTACATGATTTTACATGCAAAGGTTTATTGAAGAGGCATCAGTCCGACATTTGTTTTCGTATAACTTCAGTCTACGGAAAAAAAAATGGTCCATCGCCGGCGGTCGTCCCCGTCATTGTCGTCATTGCTGTTGTTGTCGTCGTCGTCGTCATAGTCGTCACCGTCATCATCGTCGTCATTGCCGTCATTGCCGTCATCGCCATCATCATCGTCACCGTCATTGCCGTCGTCGTCGTCGTCATCATCGTCGCCAGCGTCATCATCGCACTCATCGTCGTCGCCGTCATTGCCGTCATTACCGTCATTACCGTCGTCGTCATCATTGCCGTCGCCGTCGTCATCATCATCATCATCATCGTTGTTGTCATCTCCGTCGTTGCCATCTCCGTCGTTGCCGTCACCTCCTATCGTCCATCTTCCACGCTGGCATGGGTCTGGATGGGAATTTTCCCACTTGAGGCAAGAGTGGTTGTCTTACTCGCATAGGACTGTCTGGCGGGTTTTCTACGGCTGGATGCCCTTCCTAACACCAACTACGTTGACAGTGTGGACTGGGAGGGTCTTTACCTTGTCACCTACACAGCCACATTGACAGTGTGGACTGGGAGGGTCTTTACCGTGTCACCTACACAGCCACATTGACAGTGTGGACTGGGAGGGTCTTTACCTTGTCACCTACACAGCCACATTGACAGTGTGGACTGGGAGGGTCTTTACCTTGTCACCTACACGGCCACATTGACAGTGTGGACTGGGAGGGTCTTTACCTTGTCACCTACACAGCCACATTGACAGTGTGGACTGGGAGGGTCTTTACCGTGTCACCTACACGGCCACGTTGACAGTGTGGACTGGGAGGGTCTTTACCGTGTCACCTACACAGCCACATTGACAGTGTGGACTGGGAGGGTCTTTACCGTGTCACCTAGATGGCCACATTGACAGTGTGGACTGGGAGGGTCTTTACCGTGTCACCTACACAGCCACATTGACAGTGTGGACTGGGAGGGTCTTTACCGTGTCACCTACACAGCCACATTGACAGTGTGGACTGGGAGGGTCTTTACCGTGTCACCTACACGGCCACGTTGACAGTGTGGACTGGGAGGGTCTTTACCGTGTCACCTAGATGGCCACATTGACAGTGTGGACTGGGAGGGTCTTTACCGTGTCACCTACACAGCCACATTGACAGGTGTGGACTGGGAGGGTCTTTACCGTGTCACCTACACGGCCACGTTGACAGTGTGGACTGGGAGGGTCTTTACCGTGTCACCTAGATGGCCACATTGACAGTGTGGACTGGGAGGGTCTTTACCGTGTCACCTACACAGCCACGTTGACAGTGTGGACTGGGAGGGTCTTTACCGTGTCACCTACACAGCCACGTTGACAGTGTGGACTGGGAGGGTCTTTACCGTGTCACCTACACAGCCACATTGACAGTGTGGACTGGGAGGGTCTTTACCGTGTCACCTACACAGCCACATTGACAGTGTGGACTGGGAGGGTCTTTACCGTGTCACCTACACAGCCACGTTGACAGTGTGGACTGGGAGGGTCTTTACCGTGTCACCTACACAGCCACGTTGACAGTGTGGACTGGGAGGGTCTTTACCGTGTCACCTACACAGCCACGTTGACAGTGTGGACTGGGAGGGTCTTTACCGTGTCACCTACACAGCCACATTGACAGTGTGGACTGGGAGGTCTTTACCATGTCACCTACACAGCCACATTGACAGTGTGGACTGGGAGGGTCTTTACCATGTCACCTACACGGCCACATTGACAGTGTGGACTGGGAGGGTCTTTACCGTGTCACCTACACAGCCACATTGACAGTGTGGACTGGGAGGTCTTTACCGTGTCACCTACACAGCCACATTGACAGTGTGGACTGGGAGGGTCTTTGCAGTGTCACCTACACGGCCACATTGACAGTGTGGACTGGGAGGGTCTTTACCTTGTCACCTACACAGCCACATTGACAGTGTGGACTGGGAGGGTCTTTACCGTGTCACCTACACAGCCACATTGACAGTGTGGACTGGGAGGGTCTTTGCAGTGTCACCTACACGGCCACATTGACAGTGTGGACTGGGAGGGTCTTTACCGTGTCACCTACACAGCCACATTTACAGTGTGGACTGGGAGGTCTTTACCGTGTCACCTACACAGCCACATTGACAGTGTGGACTGGGAGGGTCTTTACCGTGTCACCTACACAGCCACGTTGACAGTGTGGACTGGGAGGTCTTTACCATGTCACCTACACAGCCACATTGACAGTGTGGACTGGGAGGTCTTTACCGTGTCACCTACACAGCCACATTGACAGTGTGGACTGGGAGGTCTTTACCGTGTCACCTACACAGCCACATTGACAGTGTGGACTGGGAGGGTCTTTGCAGTGTCACCTACACGGCCACATTGACAGTGTGGACTGGGAGGGTCTTTACCTTGTCACCTACACAGCCACATTGACAGTGTGGACTGGGAGGGTCTTTACCGTGTCACCTACACAGCCACATTGACAGTGTGGACTGGGAGGGTCTTTGCAGTGTCACCTACACGGCCACATTGACAGTGTGGACTGGGAGGGTCTTTACCGTGTCACCTACACAGCCACATTTACAGTGTGGACTGGGAGGTCTTTACCGTGTCACCTACACAGCCACATTGACAGTGTGGACTGGGAGGGTCTTTACCGTGTCACCTACACAGCCACGTTGACAGTGTGGACTGGGAGGTCTTTACCATGTCACCTACACAGCCACATTGACAGTGTGGACTGGGAGGTCTTTACCGTGTCACCTACACAGCCACATTGACAGTGTGGACTGGGAGGTCTTTACTGTGTCACCTACACAGCCACATTGACAGTGTGGACTGGGAGGTCTTTACTGTGTCACCTACACAGCCACATTGACAGTGTGGACTGGGAGGTCTTTACCATGTCACCTACACAGCCACATTGACAGTGTGGACTGGGAGGTCTTTACCGTGTCACCTACATGGCCACATTGACAGTGTGGACTGGGAGGTCTTTACCGTGTCACCTACACAGCCACATTGACAGTGTGGACTGGGAGGTCTTTACCGTGTCACCTACATGGGCCACATTGACAGTGTGGACTGGGAGGGTCTTTACCTTGTCTCCTACACGGCCACATTGACAGTGTGGACTGGGAGGGTCCTTACCGTGTCACCTACACAACCACATTGACAGTGTGGACTGGGAGGGTCTTTACCGTGTCACCTACACGGCCACATTGACAGTGTGGACTGGGAGGGTCTTTACCGTGTCACCTACACAGCCACATTGACAGTGTGGACTGGGAGGATTTTACCATGTCACCTACACGACCACATTGACAGTGTGGACTGGGAGGATTTTACCATGTCACCTACACAGCCACTTTGACAGTGTGGTCTTTACCGTGTCCCATACACGGCCACATTACAGTGAGGACTGGGTGTTTTTTGTTGTTGTCGTGACCCCTACACAACCTCATTTATTGAGGACTAGATGTTGTGGTACCAACATAACTTTACATTGAAGGGTGGGGTGTTGGTGAGAGTGGGAGAATGGTGTAGGGGGTAGTGGGCTGGGGTGTATGTTTGGTTTGGCGGGGGGGGGGGTCTACTGGCTGTAGGTTAACTTTGTATGTAGGGAAGGCGGGTCTCCTGTAGTACTGCGTGGCACCAAAGGTCTCAACAATCCAGATAAGAATAATAGTTTTTCTCACCCTCAGTAAGTTCCGTGACAATGCTTCAGGCCAGGGGTCCCCACAGCCTCTTTTTTTGTCATCACTTACTTTCACATGGAACTATTTTCTACTGCCCACCTCTATAGTCCACTGCCCACCTGTATAGTCCACTGCCCACCTGTGTAGTCCACTGCCCACCTGTATAGTCCACTGCCCACCTGTATAGTCCACTGCCCAACTGTGTGGTCCACTGCCCACCTGTGTAGCCCACTATCCACCTGTATAGCTCACTGCCCACCTGTGTAGCCCACTGCCCACCTGTATAGTCCACTGCCCACCTGTATAGCCCACTTCCCACCTGTGTAGTCCACTGCCCACCTGTGTAGTCCACTGCCCACATGTGTAGCCCACTATCCATCTGTATAGCCCACTGCCCACCTGTATAGTCCACTGCCCACCTGAATAGTCCACTGCCCACCTGTGTAGTCCACTGCCCACCTATATAGTCCACTGCCCACCTGTGTAGTCCACTGCCCACCTGTGTAGCCCACTGCCCACCAGTGTAGTCCACTACCCACCTGTGTAGCCCACTGCCCACCTGTGTAGTCCACTGCCCACCTATATAGTCCACTGCCCACCTGTGTAGTCCACTGCCCACCTGTATAGTCCACTGCCCACCTGTATAGTCCACTGCCCACCTGTATAGTCCACTACCCACCTGTGTAGTCCACTGCCCACCTGTGTAGCCCACTATCCACCTGTGTAGTCCACTCCCCACCTGTATAGTCCACTGCCCACCTGTGTAGCCCACTGCCGACTTGTATAGTTCACTGCCCACCTGTGTAGTCCACTGCCCACCAGTGTAGTCCACTACCCACCTGTATAGTCCACTGCCCACCTGTATAGTCCACTGCCCACCTGTATAGTCCACTGCCCACCTGTGTAGTCCACTGCCCACCTGTATAGTCCACTGCCCACCTGTGTAGTCCACTGCCCACCTGTGTAGCCCACTGCCCACCAGTGTAGTCCACTACCCACCTGTGTAGCCCACTGCCCACCAGTGTAGTCCACTACCCACCTGTGTAGCCCACTGCCCACCTGTATAGTCCACTGCCCACCTGTGTAGTCCACTGCCCACCTGTATAGTCCACTGCCCACCTGTGTAGTCCACTGCCCACCTGTGTAGCCCACTGCCCACCAGTGTAGTCCACTACCCACCTGTGTAGCCCACTGCCCACCAGTGTAGTCCACTACCCACCTGTGTAGCCCACTGCCCACCTGTATAGTTCACTGCCCACCTGTGTAGCCCACTGCCCACCAGTGTAGTCCACTACCCACCTGTGTAGTCCACAATGCCCACCTGTATAGTCCACTGCCCACCAGTGTAGTCCACCATCCACCTGTGTAGTCTACTGCCCACCTATGTAGCCCACTGCCCACCAGTGTAGTCCACCACCCACCTGTGTAGTCCACTGCCCACCTATGTAGCCCACTGCCCACCAGTGTAGTCCATTACCCACCTGTGTAGTCTACTGCCCACCTATGTAGCCCACTGCCCACCTGTATAGTCCACTGCCCACCTGTGTAGTCCACAATGCCCACCTGTGTAGTCCACAATGCCCACCTGTATAGTCCACTGCCCACCAGTGTAGTCCACTACCCACCTGTGTAGTCCACTGCCCACCAGTGTAGTCCACTGCCCACCTGTGTAGTCCACTGCCCACCTATGTAGCCCACTGCCCACCAGTGTAGTCCACTACCCACCTGTGTAGCCCACTGCCCACCTATATAGTCCACTGCCCACCTGTGTAGTCCACTGCCCTCCAGTGTAGTCCACTACCCACCTGTGTAGTAAATATTCAAAGTATACCAAAAATATTTGGTAAGAGTTTGTTACTGGTTCGTTACACCTACTTAGCCTCTTGTTTTGTTTTGTTTCCTATATCAACATTGTCTTTTTCTCTCCCAGTTAAGGAAGGGGAGGTGGTAGGAGTAGGAGGAAGTGCAGTAATAGGGGAGGTGGTAGGTGTAGGAGGTACATATAGGGGAGGTGGTAGGAGTAGGAGGTACAGTAATAGCGGAAGTGGTAGGAATAGTTACGATAATAGGGGAGATGGTAGGAGTAGGTACTGTAATAGGGAGGTGGTAGGAGTAGATGGGATATAACTATGGCTACTCGTCAAAAGTAGAAATATGATGAAATCATTTACCTAATTTGTTTAATTGGATCGCTTTTCAAAACACTAAACTATTCTACATCAAATTAATTAGTTAATAACTTTAATTGCTTAAGATTTATCGTGATTTTTAGTTTTTACTTAAATTTTATGAAATGGACTATAAAAATTGAACTTTTGATTTGATAAAAATAGAGTGACACTTGAAACTTGATATTTAGTTAAAATGACATGAAAAATTATTAGTCAGTACTGCATATTAACAATCAGTGTATTACTGTCAGTACTACATATTAACAATCAGTGTATTACAGTCAGTACTGTATATTAACAATCAGTATATTATAGTCAGTACTACATATTAACAATCAGTGTATTACTGTCAGTCCTACATATTAACAATCAGTGTATTACTGTCAGTACTACATATTAACAATCAGTGTATTACTGTCAGTACTACATATTAACAATCAGTGTATTACTGTCAGTACTAATATTAACAATCAGTGTATTACTGTCAGTACTACATATTAACAATCAGTGTATTATAGTCAGTACTACATATTAACAATCAGTGTATTATAGTCAGTACTACATATTAACAATCAGTGTATTACTGTCAGTACTACATATTAACAATCAGTGTATTACTGTCAGTACTACATATTAACAATCAGTGTATTATAGTCAGTACTACATATTAACAATCAGTGTATTATAGTCAGTACTACATATTAACAATCAGTGTATTACTGTCAGTACTACATATTAACAATCAGTGTATTACTGTCGGTACTACATATTAACAATCAGTATATTATAATCAGTACTGCATATTAACAATCAGTGTATTACAGTCAGTACAGTATATTAACAATCAGTATATTATAGTCAGTACTGCATATTAACAATCAGTGTAATACAGTCAGTACTACATATTAACAATCAGTGTATTATAGTCAGAGCCTCATATTAACAATCAGTGTATTAAAGTCAGTACCGCATATTACCAAACAATCAGGTAATTATAGTCAGTACTACATATTTACAAACAATCAGTGGATTGCAGTCCGTACTGAACATTAACAATCAGTGTATTACAGCCAGTACTGCATATTAACAATCAGTGTATTACAGTCTGTGCTGCATATTAAAAATCAGTATATTACTACATATTAACAATCAATGTATTGCAGTGAGTACTGCATATTAATCAGTCTATTGTAGTCAGTAATATATATTAACAAACAATCAGTGTATTACAGTCAGTACTATATATTAACAATAAGTGTATTGTAGTCAGTACTACATATTAACAATCAATGTATTATAGTCTGTAATGCATATTAACAATCAGTGTATTACAACCAGTACTACATATTAACAATCAATGTATTACAGTCAGTACTGCATATTAACAATCACTGTATTGCAGTCAGTACTGCATATTAACAATCAGTGTATTACAGCCAGTACTGCATATTAACAATCAGTGTATTACAGTCTGTGCTGCATATTAAAAATCAGTGTATTACTACATATTAACAATCAGTGTATTGCAGTGAGTACTGTATATTAACAATCAGTGTATTACAGTCAGTACTACATATTAACAATCAGTGTATTACAGTCAGTACTACATATTAACAATCAGTGCATTATAGTCAGTACTGCATATTAACAATCAGTGTATTACAGTCTGTACTGCATATTAACAATCAGTGTATTACAGTCAGTACTATATATTAACAATCAGTGTATTACAGTCTGTACTGCATATTAACAATCAGTGTATTACAATCAGTAATGCCTATTAACAATCAGTGTATTGTAGTCAGTCAGTACTACATATTAACAATCAGTGTATTATAGTCAGTACTACATATTAACAATCAGTATATTATAATCAGTACTGCATATTAACAATCAGTGTATTACAGTCAGTACTGCATATTAACAATCAATATATTATAGTCAGTACTGCATATTAACAATCAGTGTATTACAGTCAGTACTACATATTAACAATCAGTGTATTATAGTCAGAGCCTCATATTAACAATCAGTGTATTAAAGTCAGTACCGCATATTACCAAACAATCAGGTTATTATAGTCAGTACTACATATTTACAAACAATCAGTGGATTGCAGTCCGTACTGAACATTAACAATCAGTGTATTACAGCCAGTACTGCATATTAACAATCAGTGTATTACAGTCTGTGCTGCATATTAAAAATCAGTGTATTACTACATATTAACAATCAATGTATTGCAGCGAGTACTGCATATTAACAATCAGTCTATTGTAGTCAGTAATATATATTAACAAACAATCAGTGTATTATAGTCAGTATTGCATATTAACAATCAGTGTATTACAGTCAGTACTGCATATTAACAATCAGTGTATTACAGTCAGTACTACATATTAACAATCAGTATATTATAATCAGTACTACATATTAACAATCAGTGTATTATAGTCAGTACTGCATATTAACAATCAGTGTATTACAGTCTGTACTGCATATTAACAATCAGTGTATTACAGTCAGTACTATATATTAACAATCAGTGTATTACAGTCTGTACTGCATATTAACAATCAGTGTATTACAGTCAGTAATGCCTATTAACAATCAGTGTATTGTAGTCAGTCAGTACTACATATTAACAATCACTGTATTGCAGTCAGTACTACATATTAATAATCAATGCAGTACGACATATTAACAATCTGTGTATTACAGTCAGTACTGCATATTAACAATCAGTGTATTGCTGTCATTACTGAATATTAACAATCAGTGTATTGCAGTCAGTACTGCATATTAACAATCAGTGTATTGCAGTCAGTACTACATATTTACAGTATTAACACCTTCATTACCATATTTTTAATGAAAAACACAGCCATTTTGAAAATAATGAAGAATCTAGAAGGATCAGTAATAAGTTAGTATTTGGGTGATTATTTAATAAGGGCTCTCATATAAAATTAGGATGGAATTAAGGTTTTTAGATAAATATAAACACACTTTGAAACAAGCAGTTTCGTATCATAGAACCAGGGTTACTTTTAGCAGTTTTGTATTAAAAGAGCTGGGGTTATTTTTGGCAGTTTTGTATTAAAAGATTGGGGTTATTTTTGGTTATTTTTGGCAGTTTTGTATTAAAAGACCTGGTGTTATTTTTGACAGTTGGGTATCAAAAGACCAGGGGTAGGTTTTGAAAGTTGTGTATTATACAACCAGAGGTGGTTTTGACAGTTAGGTATTAAAAGACCAGGGGTAGGTTTTGGAAGTTGGGTATTAAAAGACCATGGGTAGGTTTTAGCAGTTGGGTATTAAAAGACCAGTGGTAGGTTTTGGCAGTTGGGTATTAAAAGACCAGAGGTAGGTTTTTGACAGTTGGGTATCAAAAGACCAGGAGTAGGTTTTGGCAGTTGGGTATTAAAAGACCATACATGTTCAGATTTGAATGTAATTTTCTTATTTTTAATTGTGTAATAAATCTTGATTGTAAATAAGATTTGTATAGAGGTAAATGGCTGCTGTTTGTTGTTCTCATTATTTACTAGATTTAGGGCAGTGGAGTGGCTGAGTTGGTAGTGCGCCGGGCAATATGGTTTATGACATATAGTTATGGTTCTTTATGTTCTGAGTTCAAATCCTGCCAAAAGCTAGCTGTGTCTTTCATCCTTACAAGGTCGATAAAATATGGTACCAGTAACGCTCTGAGGTCGATTGGCTTTGTGCCAAAAGTAGAACACTTATTTACTAGATTTAGAACAATTGTTTGGCAGAATCAGTAGAGCATCAGACAAAAGGCTTCGCAGTATTTAGTTATGACTTTCTACATTCTGAGTTCAATTCCTAAGGTCAACTTTATCTTTCATCTTTCTGGGCTCAATAAAATATAATTGTTTCTACTTTTGGCACAGGGCCAGCAATTATCCCAGTGTATTACTGGTACTTTATTTTATCGACCTCGTAAAGATGAAAGACAAAGTTAACCTTGGCAGGATTTAAACTCACCATAAAGGAACGTAACTCTTTGCTGCAAAGCATGGCGTATGACCCTCTACCGATACTGCCAATCCACTACCAGTTGAATAATGGGGTTACTTTCCCCTTCCCCCAAATTGTTGGCCTTGTGCCAATGTTAGAAAGAATTGTAATTATTCTAGCTTGTTATTGACCCTATAACTGTTTCTCTTAATTGACATGACCCCAGTTATTGTTCTAGTCTGTTATGGACCCTATAACTGTTTCTCTTAACTGACATGACCCCAGTTATTGTTCTAGTCTGTTATTGACCCTATAACTGTTTCTCTTAACTGACATGACCCCCAGTTATTGTTCTAGTCTGTTATTGACCCTATAACTGTTTCTCTTAACTGACATGACCTCCAGTTATTGTTCTAGTCTGTTATTGACCCTATAACTGTTTCTCTTAATTGACATGACCCCAGTTATAGTTATAGTCTGTTATTGACCCTATAACTGTTTCTCTTAACTGACATGACCCCCAGTTATTGTTCTAGTCTGTTATTGACCCTATAACTGTTTCTCTTAATTGACATTACCCCAGTTATTGTTCTAGTCTGTTATTGACCTATAACTGCTTCTCTTAACTGACATGACCCCAGTTATTGTTCTAGTCTGTTATTGACCCTATAACTGTTTCTCTTAACTGACATGACCCCCAGTTATTGTTCTAGTCTGTTATTGACCCTATAACTGTTTCTCTTAATTGACATTACCCCAGTTATTGTTCTAGTCTGTTATTGACCTATAACTGCTTCTCTTAACTGACATGACCCCAGTTATTGTTCTAGTCTGTTATTGACCCTATAACTGTTTCTCTTAACTGACATGACCCCCAGTTATTGTTCTAGTCTGTTATTGACCCTATAACTGTTTCTCTTAATTGACATGACCCCCAGTTATTGTTCTAGTCTGTTATTGACCCTATAACTGTTTCTCTTAATTGACATTACCTCAGTTATTGTTCTAGTCTGTTATTGACCCTATAACTGTTTCTCTTAACTGACATGACCCCCAGTTATTGTTCTAGTCTGTTATTGACCCTATAACTGTTTCTCTTAATTGACATTACCCCAGTTATTGTTCTAGTCTGTTATTGACCCTATAACTGTTGCTCTTAACTGACATGACCCCAGTTATTGTTCTAGTCTGTTATTGACCCTATAACTGTTTCTCTTAACTGACATGACCTTAGTTATTGTTCTAGTCTGTTATTGACCCTATAACTGTTTCTCTTAACTGACATGACCCCCAGTTATTGTTCTAGTCTGTTATTGACCCTATAACTGTTTCTCTTAACTGACATTACCCCAGTTATTGTTCTAGTCTGTTATTGACCCTATAACTGTTTCTCTTAACTGACATGACCCCCAGTTATTGTTCTAGTCTGTTATTGACCCTATAACTATTTCTCTTAATTGACATGACCCCAGTTATTGTTCTAGTCTGTTATTGACCCTATAACTGTTTCTCTTAACTGACATGCCCCCCAGTTATTGTTCTAGTCTGTTATTGACCCTATAACTGTTTCTCTTAATTGACATGACCCCAGTTATAGTTATAGTCTGTTATTGACCCTATAACTGTTTCTCTTAACTGACATGACCCCCAGTTATTGTTCTAGTCTGTTATTGACCCTATAACTATTTCTCTTAATTGACATGACCCCAGTTATTGTTCTAGTCTGTTATTGGCCCTATAACTGTTTCTCTTAACTGACATGACCCCCAGTTATTGTTCTAGTCTGTTATTGACCCTATAACTGTTTCTCTTAATTGACATGACCCCAGTTATAGTTATAGTCTGTTATTGACCCTATAACTGTTTCTCTTAACTGACATGACCCCCAGTTATTGTTCTAGTCTGTTATTGACCCTATAACTGCTTCTCTTAACTGACATGACCCCAGTTATTGTTCTAGTCTGTTATTGACCCTATAACTGTTTCTCTTAACTGACATGACCCCCAGTTATTGTTCTAGTCTGTTATTGACCCTATAACTGTTTCTCTTAACTGACATTACCCCAGTTATTGTTCTAGTCTGTTATTGACCCTATAACTGTTTCTCTTAATTGACATTACCCCAGTTATTGTTCTAGTCTGTTATTGACCCTATAACTGTTTCTCTTAATTGACATAACCCCCAGTTATTGTTCTAGTCTGTTATTGACCCTATAACTGTTTCTCTTAATTGACATTACCTCAGTTATTGTTCTAGTCTGTTATTGACCCTATAACTGTTTCTCTTAACTGACATGACCCCCAGTTATTGTTCTAGTCTGTTATTGACCCTATAACTGTTTCTCTTAATTGACATTACCCCAGTTATTGTTCTAGTCTGTTATTGACCCTATAACTGTTGCTCTTAACTGACATGACCCCAGTTATTGTTCTAGTCTGTTATTGACCCTATAACTGTTTCTCTTAACTGACATGACCTCAGTTATTGTTCTAGTCTGTTATTGACCCTATAACTGTTTCTCTTAACTGACATGACCCCCAGTTATTGTTCTAGTCTGTTATTGACCCTATAACTGTTTCTCTTAACTGACATTACCCCAGTTATTGTTCTAGTCTGTTATTGACCCTATAACTGTTTCTCTTAACTGACATGACCCCCAGTTATTGTTCTAGTCTGTTATTGACCCTATAACTGTTTCTCTTAATTGACATGACCCCAGTTATAGTTATAGTCTGTTATTGACCCTATAACTGTTTCTCTTAACTGACATGACCCCCAGTTATTGTTCTAGTCTGTTATTGACCCTATAACTGTTTCTCTTAATTGACATTACCCCAGTTATTGTTCTAGTCTGTTATTGACCCTATAACTGCTTCTCTTAACTGACATGACCCCAGTTATTGTTCTAGTCTGTTATTGACCCTATAACTGTTTCTCTTAACTGACATGACCTCAGTTATTGTTCTAGTCTGTTATTGACCCTATAACTGTTTCTCTTAACTGACATGACCACCAGTTATTGTTCTAGTCTGTTATTGACCCTATAACTGTTTCTCTTAACTGACATTACCCCAGTTATTGTTCTAGTCTGTTATTGACCCTATAACTGTTTCTCTTAACTGACATGACCCCCAGTTATTGTTCTAGTCTGTTATTGACCCTATAACTGTTTCTCTTAATTGACATGACCCCAGTTATTGTTCTAGTCTGTTATTGACCCTATAACTGTTTCTCTTAACTGACATGACCTCAGTTATTGTTCTAGTCTGTTATTGACCCTATAACTGTTTCTCTTAACTGACATTACCCCAGTTATTGTTCTAGTCTGTTATTGACCCTATAACTGTTTCTCTTAACTGACATGACCACCAGTTATTGTTCTAGTCTGTTATTGACCCTATAACTGTTTCTCTTAATTGACATGACCCCAGTTATAGTTATAGTCTGTTATTGACCCTATAACTGTTTCTCTTAACTGACATGACCCCCAGTTATTGTTCTAGTCTGTTATTGACCCTATAACTGTTTCTCTTAATTGACATTACCTCAGTTATTGTTCTAGTCTGTTATTGACCCTATAACTGTTTCTCTTAATTGACATTACCCCAGTTATTGTTCTAGTCTGTTATTGACCCTATAACTGCTTCTCTTAACTGACATGACCTCAGTTATTGTTCTAGTCTGTTATTGACCCTATAACTGTTTCTCTTAATTGACATTACCCCAGTTATTGTTCTAGTCTGTTATTGACCCTATAACTGCTTCTCTTAACTGACATGACCCCAGTTATTGTTCTAGTCTGTTATTGACCCTATAACTGTTTCTCTTAACTGACATGACCTCAGTTATTGTTCTAGTCTGTTATTGACCCTATAACTGTTTCTCTTAACTGACATGACCCCCAGTTATTGTTCTAGTCTGTTATTGACCCTATAACTGTTTCTCTTAACTGACATGACCCCCAGTTATTGTTCTAGTCTGTTATTGACCCTATAACTGTTTCTCTTAATTGACATTACCCCAGTTATTGTTCTAGTCTGTTATTGACCCTATAACTGTTGCTCTTAACTGACATGACCCCAGTTATTGTTCTAGTCTGTTATTGACCCTATAACTGTTTCTCTTAACTGACATGACCTCAGTTATTGTTCTAGTCTGTTATTGACCCTATAACTGTTTCTCTTAACTGACATGACCCCCAGTTATTGTTCTAGTCTGTTATTGACCCTATAACTGTTTCTCTTAACTGACATGACCCCCAGTTATTGTTCTAGTCTGTTATTGACCCTATAACTGTTTCTCTTAATTGACATGACCCCAGTTATAGTTATAGTCTGTTATTGACCCTATAACTGTTTCTCTTAACTGACATGACCCCCAGTTATTGTTCTAGTCTGTTATTGACCCTATAACTGTTTCTCTTAATTGACATTACCCCAGTTATTGTTCTAGTCTGTTATTGACCCTATAACTGCTTCTCTTAACTGACATGACCCCAGTTATTGTTCTAGTCTGTTATTGACCCTATAACTGTTTCTCTTAACTGACATGACCTCAGTTATTGTTCTAGTCTGTTATTGACCCTATAACTGTTTCTCTTAACTGACATGACCCCCAGTTATTGTTCTAGTCTGTTATTGACCCTATAACTGTTTCTCTTAACTGACATGACCCCAGTTATTGTTCTAGTCTGTTATTGACCCTATAACTGTTTCTCTTAACTGACATGACCTCAGTTATTGTTCTAGTCTGTTATTGACCCTATAACTGTTTCTCTTAACTGACATGACCCCCAGTTATTGTTCTAGTCTGTTATTGACCCTATAACTGTTTCTCTTAACTGACATGACCCCCAGTTATTGTTCTAGTCTGTTATTGACCCTATAACTGTTTCTCTTAATTGACATGACCCCAGTTATAGTTGTAGTCTGTTATTTACCCTATAACTGTTTCTCTTAACTGACATGACCCCCAGTTATTGTTCTAGTCTGTTATTGACCCTATAACTGTTTCTCTTAATTGACATTACCCCAGTTATTGTTCTAGTCTGTTATTGACCCTATAACTGCTTCTCTTAACTGACATGACCCCAGTTATTGTTCTAGTCTGTTATTGACCCTATAACTGTTTCTCTTAACTGACATGACCTCAGTTATTGTTCTAGTCTGTTATTGACCCTATAACTGTTTCTCTTAACTGACATGACCACCAGTTATTGTTCTAGTCTGTTATTGACCCTATAACTGTTTCTCTTAACTGACATTACCCCAGTTATTGTTCTAGTCTGTTATTGACCCTATAACTGTTTCTCTTAACTGACATGACCCCCAGTTATTGTTCTAGTCTGTTATTGACCCTATAACTGTTTCTCTTAACTGACATGACCCCCAGTTATTGTTCTAGTCTGTTATTGACCCTATAACTGTTTCTCTTAACTGACATTACCCCAGTTATTGTTCTAGTCTGTTATTGACCCTATAACTGTTTCTCTTAATTGACATTACCCCAGTTATTGTTCTAGTCTGTTATTGACCCTATAACTGTTTCTCTTAATTGACATGACCCCCAGTTATTGTTCTAGTCTGTTATTGACCCTATAACTGTTTCTCTTAACTGACATGACCCCCAGTTATTGTTCTAGTCTGTTATTGACCCTATAACTGTTTCTCTTAACTGACATGACCCCCAGTTATTGTTCTAGTCTGTTATTGACCCTATAACTGTTTCTCTTAACTGACATTACCCCAGTTATTGTTCTAGTCTGTTATTGACCCTATAACTGTTTCTCTTAATTGACATTACCTCAGTTATTGTTCTAGTCTGTTATTGACCCTATAACTGTTTCTCATAACTGACATGACCCCCAGTTATTGTTCTAGTCTGTTATTGACCCTATAACTGTTTCTCTTAATTGACATTACCCCAGTTATTGTTCTAGTCTGTTATTGACCCTATAACTGTTTCTCTTAATTGACATGACCCCCAGTTATTGTTCTAGTCTGTTATTGACCCTATAACTATTTCTCTTAATTGACATTACCTCAGTTATTGTTCTAGTCTGTTATTGACCCTATAACTGTTGCTCTTAACTGACATGACCCCAGTTATTGTTCTAGTCTGTTATTGACCCTATAACTGTTGCTCTTAACTGACATGACCCCAGTTATTGTTCTAGTCTGTTATTGACCCTATAACTGTTTCTCTTAACTGACATGACCCCCAGTTATTGTTCTAGTCTGTTATTGACCCTATAACTGTTTCTCTTAATTGACATTACCCCAGTTATTGTTCTAGTATGTTATTGACCCTATAACTGTTTCTCTTAATTGACATTACCCCAGTTATTGTTCTAGTATGTTATTGAACACATTAACTGACATGACCCCAGTTGTTATCAATAAGTAATTAAAACAGTCTGAAAGTGATTACCTAGAGATATGACTCTGGGTATGTTCAGGTAACTGGAGAATATCAAAGGAGGTTGATAAAACTCATTGTCAGGTCAATAGATAACAATAAAACAAATAGCTTGTACTGGGTAGAATATAAATGAATTATCTATATAGAAAATGTACTGTAAGTAAATATAAGAAAATGTTTTATTTTATAATCTACTCATGTGCAACATAGCTACAATACATTGCAACTGACAATATGTTCAAATATAATTTATTGATTTGTAGTCAAATTCGGTTAATTGTATATTCTAGTTAATTATCCTGGGGAATTTTAATCTCAGTCTATGCAATTGAAGGGAATTAACTGTAATAAACTAAAATTTACTCTGTAGTTGAAGATTGAGATAAATTATTAGGTTGTTTTGTTGAAGCTGTGCCATAGCTGTTTAGAATTTATCTGAAGAAAATGTGTTGTACATATTTAAGTATGTATGTGTAAATTTCAATACTAAAACGTTTGAATTGTGTATTTTACAGCATGGAATAGTTTCATTTTGGAGCTCTATGTCAACCCTCAGAAAGAAAAAACGTATCGTGGTAAGCAATTCTTTTTCAAATCATCATGTAAATCACAGGTTCTCAACCCATTTAGGCCAAACGCCCCCTTTTGTCCCTTGAAATCACGAAACGCCCCCTACCCTATTTTTCCATTTTTCATTATACTATTGATTTTGATATCAGTAGATTACTAAAAACTTGATTAACAATATTCCAAAGATACCATTGCAGGCAGCTGAGAGTATAAATACATTCCTTGAAAGGAAATATATAAATTTCAAAAAAAGGAACATAAATGTTCTTTTTTATGAATAAGGACCAGTTGAATTTGTTATATTCCCACCAGGCGATACCAGCTATTTTGAACATTTATACAAGAGCAACTCTGCCTATCCAAAGAGTGGTCTTATCTGGAAGAAAGTGGCAATTATATCATTTCAAACCTTTCCAATTTTCCCTTTAATGAAACAGACAGAATAAATGTTGATATCTAACTTGATGTCCCCTCTGCTTTGTGAGCTTAGAGACCACGGAAGAGGGTTTTCATGACCACGCGGGAGGGTATATTTATTAATAAATGGTAAAATATATACAACAAATGAGTAATTGAATTGTAGTAGATGGTCTCCAGTCCAGTCAGACTGCAACTACAAATAAAAAAATTGTTAGTTTGCTTTGTAGCAATAGCATATCCAAGTTTTCGGATAAATCAACTTACTTTAACTTTGACTCATTTCAATGGGACCCTTGAGCTTCATGGAATCTAGCTAACTCTTTGACGTGAGGCTCAATTTTCCTAAGATGTAGCCAGAGATCTTCATGTGTAATTACATTGTAGTGGTTGCGAGCCTTACTGTGTATTCTGGAAACGGGACCAAACCTCCTCTCGACTAAGTATGAGCTTGGAAAAGGCAGAGCAAATCTTTTAGCCTCTGCATGTAGGTGTGGAAATCAATGCTGAATTTCCTTTTGCATTCCAAAAAGGGGTTCACCTATTTTGGGAAATCTAATTTTGATCATGTCATCTGCTTGAAGTTCAATGAGTTCTTCCTGAAATTTAACGTCCAAATTGTTGACATTAGTTATGAAAGGATCTGCTATCCACATTGGGATGTCCATTGGTAAAAGGTCGACAAACCGTTCTCTCATGTTGTCGTGTAGCGCACGGAGGTGAGTGGTATAAATTTGGAGTTGGTCATCGCTTACAATGTTTTGAACATTGGCGACACTAGGAAAATTATAGAATTCCCATCAACAAAGATTCCTTTCAATGACATTCAATTTGGCCAGGAATGTTTTCACAGCATTCCTTGCTTTAAGCAAGGTGATCTTCTTCCCCTGTAAAGCCAAAATGACGCTATTGCATTTGTCGAATATGTTGGTGAGGTAGGCGCAGTCTTGCCTCACATCGAGGGTTTTCTTGTACAGTTCTGTGTTGCGTCCTCGCAGAAACTCAATGATAGAGTCGAAGAGTTGAAAGAAGTGAGTAAAGCACTTGCCCTTTAAAAGCCACCTCACTTCAGTACGAAGGAGCAGCTTGACGAATTCTTCGTCATTATCTTGGCACAGTTGCCGGAAAATTCGTTCATTGAGGGAATGCCGCTTGATAAAATTGATGACATCAATGGCCACCTGCAAGGACTTGCTCAGCGGCTTGCTGAGTTTCTTCACAGCCAAGTGTTGTTGATGAATGACACAATGAACAGCAAATACAGATAGATTTTCTCTCTTCAGAAGAGTGACGAAGCCCTTATGTTGGCTGACCATTGCTCTTGCGTCGTCTGTAGCACATGATACAATGTGTTGTATTTGGTCCTAGATGTATGTATTACCTGCCTGTGTGTTGTATGTAGTCCTAGATGTATGTATTACCTGTTTATGTATTGCATGTGGTCCTAGATGTGTGTGCTACCTCCTTATGTGTTGCATGTGGTCCTAGATGTGTGTATTACCTGCTTATGTGTTGTATGTGGTCCTAGATGTGTGTGCCACCCGCTTCTGTTTTTTCTTTTCTTTTTTTTTTATTTGTAATATTATTTATACAATAGGGAATAAAATAGATCTACATAGTGTTAACTCGTTGCGGTTGAGTCAATAATTTCAGACATGAAATACATTGTTATTGGTGAAGGAAAGATAAGATTCTAACTGGCTGTGCTCAAAGTGTCCTTGACCCAGTTGACTGTGGGTTTTTCTATTTTTATGATCTCAATTACTGGTTAACGTCTCAATTACCAGACATGCCTGCACACCTGCTCACAGCTGTGGTCAGACCATAGTTATGCTGTCTGCAAGCTCATTCAAATGCATTCACACTGGCTGTCTCAAAGACATACAAATATGGCTTATAAAACTTACCAAAGTAAAGAGCCTTCCAGCTCCCCCTTATCCCCCCTCCCTCTAGCTCTAAACATCCCCCTGGAGTTCCAAAACGCCACCCAGGGGTGCATATGCCCCCCCCCCCCCGTTGAGAACCTTTGATGTAAATCATCCCCATCCTGCTTTTCTGCAGACTAGAAGATGTTAATAGAGACAAATATAGTATTTTAACTCACATCAACAGCAAATACGGGTCCTTAATATCACGACTGGTAAAGATATTCTAGAAACTACCCCTACCATTACATATCTACACTCTGGCGGGGTTGTTGGAGCAGAGTCTTGAAGCATGCCTTCCAGTAGGTTCTGTCAGAAGCAAACTGTCTCCAATTGATCCAGCTGGATCACCAAGTAAGACCAGCCAAGTTCACGAATGTTATCTAACCATCTTCCTCCAGGCCTCCTACCAGTTGGTTTTCCCATAAAATCTGTCAGCAATTCTTTCCTGAGACATTCTGACCAAAAGGTACTACACAAAATTGTCAAGGAAAACTTCATAATCCACCCAATATATACTTTTAATTGTGTTATACCCCACAGAAGAAACATAATAAATATTGTAAATTGAGGAATTAATTGCACATTATGTAATAAGGATACATGCAGATTTATTTTTAATAGATTTGTATTTTAGATTGTCTTATGTAAAAATTGTATTGACTTAAGTATCTGGCTGTGTAACACCAAGCGTTTGGTATGGACCATTGGTCACCCATTGTCCACCTGGACCACATTGTGAACCACTGGTCTGTAACCTACCTGTGATCTAATGAATATCACATTGCAACTATCATGATCTACCTTTATATGGTTGTTTGATATGCTAGAAACTGCAGCCCCAGCTCCCTTAAACAACACCCTACCAACATAAAAATAAGATTATGTACATAATCAGGTACACTGTGCCAGAAGAAAGGTATATGTTCATGTTGAGAATGATTTTTATCCTGGGTTTGCTCAACCAGAGAGAACTTCAAGCTAAGTTACAACCATCTATACACTGGCTAATATCTGTTACTGCCCCCTTATATAAGGATACCTGGGGTTATTATTTCAAAATAATCAGCTTTGTAGTCAGATAGATGCTGTAGAAACATAGATTATGTCAAGACAATGAAGGAGCTTCTATGCAGTTGCTCACCATCATAGAAATAGTAGTCAAATTGTCCTCATATCACACCCATTCAGCTTCAAAAGAAACAGACACATGGGATAATGTAGTCCTCAAAAGACAGAACAGTCATGATTGGAATGTCTTAGATCATAGGTGTAGTTAATCGGTGATGACCTAACACTAACCAACAACAACATAGATTATGTCAACCCTGGTAACAATAGAATAGGAGACAAGCGTGTATATGAAATGGATTGTTCTGTGATAAATTGCACCAAGTGAGTGTTTTAATGTATTTTTCAGAATCCTAATCCTGAAAGACGAACACCAAAATGGATTACAGACTTCCTAATTATGTCCAAGTATAACAAATTAATGGTTGGAACTGGGTAATTTTCAATTCAGTCTTGCTTATATTTTACATGTCCACCTATACTAGTGTCATGTCCACCTATACTAGTGTCCATGTCCAGCTAAACTAGTGTCATGTCCACCTATACTAGTGTCATGTCCAGCTATACTAGTGTCATGTCCAGCTATACTAGTGTCATGTCCAGCTGTACTAGTGTCATGTCCACCTATACTAGTGTCATGTCCAGCTATAACTAGTGTCATGTCCAGCTATACTAGTGTCATGTCCAGCTATACTAGTGTCATCTCCACCTATACTTGTGTCATGTCCACCTATACTAGTGTTCATGTCCAGCTAAACTAGTGTCATGTCCACCTATACTAGTGTCATGTCCACCTATACTAGTGTCATGTCCAGCTATACTAGTGTCATGTCCAGCTGTACTAGTGTCATGTCCACCTATACTAGTGTCATGTCCACCTATAATAGTGTCATGTCCAGCTATACTAGTGTCATGTACAGCTATACTAGTGTCATGTCCACCTATACTAGTGTCATGTCCACTTATACTAGTGTCATGTCCACCTATACTAGTGTCATGTCCAGCTATACTACTGTCATGTCCACCTATACTAGTGTCATGTCCAGCTATACTAGTGTCATGTCCACCTATAGTAGTGTCATGTCCAGCTATACTAGTGTCATGTCCAGCTATACTAGTGTCATGTCCACCTATACTAGTGTCATGTCCACCTATACTAGTGTCATGTCCAGTTATACTAGTGTCATGTCCACCTATACTAGTGTCATGTCCAGCTATACTAGTGTCATGTCCACCTATACTAGTGTCATGTCCACCTATACTAGTGTCATGTCCAACTATACTAGTGTCATGTCCACCTATACTAGTGTCAAGTCCACTTATACTAGTGTCATGTCCAGCTATACTAGTGTCATGTCCAGCTGTACTAGTGTCATGTCCACCTATAGTAGTGTCATGTCCAGCTATACTAGTGTCATGTCCAGCTATACTAGTGTCATGTCCAGCTATACTAGTGTCATGTCCACCTATACTAGTGTCATGTACAGCTATACTAGTGTCATGTCCACCTATACTATTGTCATGTCCACCTATACTAGTGTCATGTCCAGCTATAGTAGTGTCATGTCCAGCTGTACTAGTGTCATGTCCACCTGTACTAGTGTCATGTCCAGCTATACTAGTGTCATGTCCAGCTATACTAGTGTCATGTCCACCTATACTAGTGTGATGTCCACCTATACTAGTGTCATGTCCAGCTATACTAGTGTCATGTCCACTTATACTAGTGTCATGTCCACCTATACTAGTGTCATGTCCACCTATACTAGTGTCATGTCCAGCTATAACTAGTGTCATGTCCACCTATACTAGTGTCATGTCCACCTATACAAGTGTCATGTCCACCTATACTAGTGTCATGTCCACCTATACTAGTGTCATGTCCACCTATACAAGTGTCATGTGCACCTATACTAGTGTCATGTCCACCTATACTAGTGTCATGTCCAGCTATAACTAGTGTCATGTCCACCTATACTAGTGTCATGTCCACCTATACAAGTGTCATGTCCACCTATACAAGTGTCATGTCCACCTATACTAGTGTCATGTCCAGCTATACTAGTGTCATGTCCACCTATACTAGTGTCATGTCCAGCTATACTAGTGTCATGTCCAGCTATAGTAGTGTCATGTCCAGCTATAGTAGTGTCATGTCCAGCTATACTAGTGTCATGTCCAGCTATAGTAGTGTCATGTCCAGCTATACTAGTGTCATGTCCACTTATACTAGTATCATGTCCACCTATACTAGTGTCATGTCCAGCTATACTAGTGTCATGTCCAGCTATACTAGTGTCATGTCCACCTATACTAGTGTCATGTCCAGCTATACTAGTGTCATGTCCACCTATACTAGTGTCATGTCCACCTATAGTAGTGTCATGTCCAGCTATACTAGTGTCATGTCCACCTATACTAGTGTCATGTCCAGCTATACTAGTGTCATGTCCACCTATACTAGTGTCATGTCCAGCTATACTAGTGTCATGTCCAGCTATACTAGTGTCATGTCCAGCTATACCAGTGTCATGTCCACCTATACTAGTGTCATGTCCAGCTATACTAGTGTCATGTCCACCTATACTAGTGTCATGTCCAGCTATACTATTGTCATGTCCAGCTATACTAGTGTCATGTCCACCTATACTAGTGTCAAGTCCACTTATACTAGTGTCATGTCCAGCTATACTAGTGTCATGTCCAGCTGTACTAGTGTCATGTCCACCTATAGTAGTGTCATGTCCAGCTATACTAGTGTCATGTCCACCTATACTAGTGTCATGTCCAGCTATACTAGTGTCATGTCCACCTATACTAGTGTCATGTCCAGCTATACTAGTGTCATGTCCAGCTATACCAGTGTCATGTCCACCTATACTAGTGTCATGTCCAGCTATACTAGTGTCATGTCCAGCTATACTAGTGTCATGTCCACCTATACTAGTGTCATGTCCAGCTATACTAGTGTCATGTCCACCTATACTAGTGTCATGTCCACCTATAGTAGTGTCATGTCCAGCTATACAGTGTCATGTCCAGCTATACTAGTGTCATGTCCAGCTATACCAGTGTCATGTCCACCTATACTAGTGTCATGTCCAGCTATACTAGTGTCATGTCCACCTATACTAGTGTCATGTCCAGCTATACTAGTGTCATGTCCACCTATAGTAGTGTCATGTCCACCTATACTAGTGTCATGTCCAGCTATAGTAGTGTCATGTCCAGCTATACTAGTGTCATGTCCACCTATACTAGTGTCATGTCCAGCTATACTAGTGTCATGTCCAGCTATACTAGTGTCATGTCCACCTATACTAGTGTCATGTCCAGCTATACCAGTGTCATGTCCAGCTATACTAGTGTCATGTCCACCTATACTAGTGTCATGTCCAGCTATACTAGTGTCATGTCCACCTATACCAGTGTCATGTCCACCTATACTAGTGTCATGTCCAGCTATACTAGTGTCATGTCCACCTATACTATTGTCATGTCCACCTATACTAGTGTCATGTCCACCTATACTAGTGTCATGTCCAGCTATAGTAGTGTCATGTCCAGCTATACTAGTGTCATGTCCACCTATACTAGTGTCATGTCCAGCTATACTAGTGTCATGTCCACCTATACTAGTGTCATGTCCACCTATAGTAGTGTCATGTCCAGCTATGCAGTGTCATGTCCAGCTATACTAGTGTCATGTCCAGCTATACCAGTGTCATGTCCACCTATACTAGTGTCATGTCCAGCTATACTAGTGTCATGTCCACCTATACTAGTGTCATGTCCACCTATAGTAGTGTCATGTCCAGCTATACTAGTGTCATGTCCAGCTATACTAGTGTCATGTCCAGCTATACTACTGTTATGTCCACCTATACTAGTGTCATGTCCAGCTATACTAGTGTCATGTCCACCTATACTATTGTCATGTCCACCTATACTATTGTCATGTCCAGCTATACTATTGTCATGTCCAGCTATACTAGTGTCATGTCCACCTATACTACTGTCATGTCCAGCTATACTATTGTCATGTCCAGCTATACTAGTGTCATGTCCACCTATACTAGTGTCATGTCCAGCTATACTAGTGTCATGTCCACCTATACTATTGTCATGTCCACCTATACTATTGTCATGTCCAGCTATACTATTGTCATGTCCAGCTATACTAGTGTCATGTCCACCTATACTAGTGTCAAGTCCACTTATACTAGTGTCATGTCCAGCTATACTAGTGTCATGTCCAGCTGTACTAGTGTCATGTCCACCTATAGTAGTGTCATGTCCAGCTATACTAGTGTCATGTCCAGCTATACTAGTGTCATGTCCAGCTATACTAGTGTCATGTCCACCTATACTAGTGTCATGTACAGCTATACTAGTGTCATGTCCACCTATACTATTGTCATGTCCAGCTATACTAGTGTCATGTCCAGCTATACTAGTGTCATGTCCACCTGTACTAGTGTCATGTCCAGCTATACTAGTGTCATGTCCAGCTATACTAGTGTCATGTCCACCTATACTAGTGTGATGTCCACCTATACTAGTGTCATGTCCAGCTATACTAGTGTCATGTCCACTTATACTAGTGTCATGTCCACCTATACTAGTGTCATGTCCACCTATACTAGTGTCATGTCCAGCTATAACTAGTGTCATGTCCACCTATACTAGTGTCATGTCCACCTATACAAGTGTCATGTCCACCTATACTAGTGTCATGTCCACCTATAATAGTGTCATGTCCACCTATACAAGTGTCATGTCCACCTATACTAGTGTCATGTCCAGCTATACTAGTGTCATGTCCACCTATACTAGTGTCATGTCCAGCTATACTAGTGTCATGTCCAGCTATAGTAGTGTCATGTCCAGCTATAGTAGTGTCATGTCCAGCTATACTAGTGTCATGTCCAGCTATAGTAGTGTCATGTCCAGCTATACTAGTGTCATGTCCACTTATACTAGTATCATGTCCACCTATACTAGTGTCATGTCCAGCTATACTAGTGTCATGTCCAGCTATACTAGTGTCATGTCCACCTATACTAGTGTCATGTCCAGCTATACTAGTGTCATGTCCACCTATACTAGTGTCATGTCCACCTATAGTAGTGTCATGTCCAGCTATACTAGTGTCATGTCCACCTATACTAGTGTCATGTCCAGCTATACTAGTGTCATGTCCAGCTATACTAGTGTCATGTCCAGCTATAGTAGTGTCATGTCCAGCTATACTAGTGTCATGTCCAGCTATAGTAGTCTCATGTCCAGCTATACTAGTGTCATGTCCACCTATACTAGTGTCATGTCCAGCTATACTAGTGTCATGTCCACCTATACTAGTGTCATGTCCAGCTATACTAGTGTCATGTCCAGCTATAGTAGTGTCATGTCCACCTATAGTAGTGTCATGTCCAGCTATACTAGTGTCATGTCCAGCTATACTAGTGTCATGTCCACCTATACTAGGGTCATGTCCAGCTATAGTAGTGTCATGTCCAGCTATACTAGTGTCATGTCCACCTATAGTAGTGTCATGTCCAGCTATACTAGTGTCATGTCCAGCTGTACTAGTGTCGTGTCCAGCTATACTAGTGTCATGTCCAGCTATAGTAGTGTCATGTCCAGCTATACTAGTGTCATGTCCAGCTGTACTAGTGTCATGTCCAGCTATAGTAGTGTCATGTCCACCTATACTAGTGTCATGTCCAGCTATACTAGTGTCATCTCCAGCTATACTAGTGTCATGTCCACCTATAGTAGTGTCATGTCCAGCTATAACTAGTGTCATGTCCACCTATACTAGTGTCATGTCCAGCTATACCAGTGTCATGTCCACCTATACTAGTGTCATGTCCACCTATACTAGTGTCATGTCCAGCTGTACTAGTGTCATGTCCAGCTATACTAGTGTCATGTCCACCTATACTAGTGTCATGTCCAGCTATACTAGTGTCATGTCCAGCTATACTAGTGTCATGTCCAGCTGTACTAGTGTCATGTCCAGCTATAGTAGTGTCATGTCCACCTATACTAGTGTCATGTCCAGCTATACTAGTGTCATGTCCAGCTATACTAGTGTAATGTCCACCTATACTAGTGTCATGTCCAGCTATACTAGTGTCATGTCCACCTATACTAGTGTCATGTCCACCTATACTAGTGTCATGTCCAGCTATACTAGTGTCATGTCCAGCTATACTAGTGTCATGTCCACCTATACTAGTGTCATGTCCAGCTATACCAGTGTCATGTCCACCTATACTAGTGTCATGTCCACCTATACCAGTGTCATGTCCAGCTATACTAGTGTCATGTCCACCTATACTAGTGTCATGTCCAGCTATACTAGTGTCATGTCCACCTATACTAGTGTCATGTCCACCTATACTAGTGTCATGTCCAGCTATACTAGTGTCATGTCCACCTGTACTAGTGTCATGTCCAGCTATAACTAGTGTCATGTCCAGCTATACTAGTGTCATGTTCAGCTATACCAGTGTCATGTCCACCTATACTAGTGTCATGTCCAGCTATACTATTGTCATGTCCACCTATACTAGAGCCATGTCCACCTATACTAGTGTCATGTCCAGCTATACTAGTGTCATGTCCACCTATACTAGTGTCATGTCCAGCTATACTAGTGTCATGTCCACCTATACTAGTGTCATGTCCAGCTATACTAGTGTCATGTCCAGCTATACTATTGTCATGTCCACCTATACTAGAGCCATGTCCACCTATACTAGTGTCATGTCCAGCTATACTAGTGTCATGTCCAGCTATACTAGTGTCATGTCCAGCTATACTAGTGTCATGTCCACCTATACTAGTGTCATGTCCAGCTATACTAGTGTCATGTCCACCTATACTAGTGTCATGTCCACCTATACTAGTGTCATGTCCACCTATACTAGTGTCATGTCCACCTATAGTAGTGTCATGTCCACCTATACTAGTGTCATGTCCACCTATACTAGTGTCATATCCAGCTATACTAGTGTCATGTCCACCTATAGTAGTGTCATGTCCACCTATACTAGTGTCATGTCCAGCTATAGTAGTGTCATGTCCAGCTGTACTAGTGTCATGTCCAGCTATACTACTGTCATGTCCACCTATACTAGTGTCATGTCCACCTATACTAGTGTCATGTCCAGCTATACTAGTGTCATGTCCAGTTGTATTAGTGTCATCTCTACCTATACTAGTGTCATGTCCACCTATACTAGTGTCATGTCCACCTATACTAGTGTCATGTCCACCTATACTAGTGTCATGTCCAGCTATACTAGTGTCATGTCCACCTATACTAGTGTCATGTCCACCTATACTAGTGTCATGTCCAGCTATACTAGTGTCATGTCCAGTTATACTAGTGTCATGTCCAGCTATACTAGTGTCATGTCCACCTATACTAGTGTCATGTCCAGCTATACTAGTGTCATGTCCAGCTATACTAGTGTCATGTCCAGCTATACTAGTGTCATGTCCACCTATACTAGTGTCATGTCCAGCTATACTAGTGTCATGTCCACCTATACTATTGTCATGTCCACCTATACTAGTGTCATGTCCAGCTATACTAGTGTTATGTCCAGCTATAGTAGTGTCATGTCCAGCCATACTAGTGTCATGTCCACCTATACTAGTGTCATGTCCAGCTATACTAGTGTCATGTCCACCTATACTAGTGTCATGTCCACCTATAGTAGAGTCATGTCCAGCTATACTAGTGTCATGTCCAGCTATACTAGTGTCATGTCCAGCTATACCAGTGTCATGTCCACCTATACTAGTGTCATGTCCAGCTATACTAGTGTCATGTCCACCTATACTATTGTCATGTCCACCTATACTAGTGTCATGTCCACCTATACTAGTGTCATGTCCAGCTATAGTAGTGTCATGTCCAGCTATACTAGTGTCATGTCCACCTATACTAGTGTCATGTCCAGCTATACTAGTGTCATGTCCACCTATACTAGTGTCATGTCCACCTATAGTAGTGTCATGTCCAGCTATACTAGTGTCATGTCCAGCTATAGTAGTGTCATGTCCAGCTATACCAGTGTCATGTCCACCTATACTAGTGTCATGTCCAGCTATACTAGTGTCATGTCCACCTATACTAGTGTCATGTCCACCTACAGTAGTGTCATGTCCAGCTATACTAGTGTCATGTCCAGCTATACTAGTGTCATGTCCAGCTATACTACTGTCATGTCCACCTATACTAGTGTCATGTCCAGCTATACTAGTGTCATGTCCACCTATACTATTGTCATGTCCACCTATACTATTGTCATGTCCAGCTATACTATTGTCATGTCCAGCTATACTAGTGTCATGTCCACCTATACTACTGTCATGTCCAGCTATACTATTGTCATGTCCAGCTATACTAGTGTCATGTCCACCTATACTAGTGTCATGTCCAGCTATACTAGTGTCATGTCCACCTATACTATTGTCATGTCCACCTATACTATTGTCATGTCCAGCTATACTATTGTCATGTCCAGCTATACTAGTGTCATGTCCACCTATACTACTGTCATGTCCACCTATACTATTGTCATGTCCAGCTATACTAGTGTCATGTCCATCTATACTAGTGTCATGTCCAGCTATAATAGTGTCATGTCCACCTATACTATTGTCATGTCCACCTATACTATTGTCATGTCCAGCTATACTATTGTCATGTCCAGCTATACTAGTGTCATGTCCACCTATACTACTGTCATGTCCACCTATACTATTGTCATGTCCAGCTATACTAGTGTCATGTCCACCAATACTACTGTCATGTCCAGCTATACTAGTGTCATGTCCACCTATACTATTGTCATGTCCAGCTATAACTAGTGTCATGTCCACCTATACTAGTGTCATGTCCACCTATACTAGTGTCATGACCAGCTATACTAGTGTCATGTCCAGCTATACTACTGTCATGTCCAGCTATAACTAGTGTCATGTCCACCTATACTAGTGTCATGTCCATCTATACTATTGTCATGTCCAGCTATACTAGTGTCATGTCCAGCTATACTAGTGTCATGTCCAGCTATACTATGGTCATGTCCACCTATACTAGTGTCATGTCCACCTATACCAGTGTCATGTCCAGCTATACTAGTGTCATGTCCACCTATACTAGTGTCATGTCCAGCTATACTAGTGTCATGTCCACCTATACTAGTGTCATGTCCACCTATACTAGTGTCATGTCCAGCTATACTAGTGTCATGTCCAGCTGTACTAGTGTCATGTCCAGCTATACTACTGTCATGTCCACCTATACTACTGTCATGTCCAGCTGTACTAGTGTCATGTCCACCTGTACTAGTGTCATGTCCAGCTATAACTAGTGTCATGTCCACCTATACTAGTGTCATGTCCAGCTGTACTAGTGTCATGTCCACCTATAGTAGTGTCATGTCCACCTATACTATTGTCATGTCCAGCTATACTAGTGTCATGTCCAGCTATACTAGTGTCATGTCCAGCTATACTAGTGTCATGTCCACCTATACTAGTGTCATGTCCAGCTATACTAGTGTCATGTCCAGCTATACTATTGTCATGTCCACCTATACTAGAGCCATGTCCACCTATACTAGTGTCATGTCCAGCTATACTAGTGTCATGTCCAGCTATACTAGTGTCATGTCCAGCTATACTAGTGTCATGTCCACCTATACTAGTGTCATGTCCAGCTATACTAGTGTCATGTCCACCTATACTAGTGTCATGTCCACCTATACTAGTGTCATGTCCACCTATACTAGTGTCATGTCCACCTATAGTAGTGTCATGTCCACCTATACTAGTGTCATGTCCACCTATACTAGTGTCATGTCCAGCTATACTAGTGTCATGTCCACCTATAGTAGTGTCATGTCCACCTATACTAGTGTCATGTCCAGCTATACTAGTGTCATGTCCAGCTGTACTAGTGTCATGTCCAGCTATACTACTGTCATGTCCACCTATACTAGTGTCATGTCCAGCTATAACTAGTGTCATGTCCACCTATAGTAGTGTCATGTCCAGCTGCATTAGTGCCATGTCCACCTATACTAGTGTCATGTCCAGCTATACTAGTGTCATGTCCAGTTATACTAGTGTCATGTCCAGCTATACTAGTGTCATGTCCACCTATACTAGTGTCATGTCCAGCTATACTAGTGTCATGTCCAGCTATACTAGTGTCATGTCCACCTATAGTGTCATGTCCACCTATACTATTGTCATGTCCAGCTATACTATTGTCATGTCCAGCTATACTAGTATCATGTCCACCTATACTATTGTCATGTCCACCTATACTATTGTCATGTCCAGCTATACTAGTGTCATGTCCAGCTATAGTAGTGTCATGTCCAGCTATACTAGTGTCATGTCCACCTATACTAGTGTCATGTCCAGCTATACTAGTGTCATGTCCACCTATACTAGTGTCATGTCCACCTATAGTAGTGTCATGTCCAGCTATACTAGTGTCATGTCCAGCTATAGTAGTGTCATGTCCAGCTATACCAGTGTCATGTCCACCTATACTAGTGTCATGTCCAGCTATACTAGTGTCATGTCCACCTATACTAGTGTCATGTCCACCTATAGTAGTGTCATGTCCAGCTATACTAGTGTCATGTCCAGCTATACTAGTGTCATGTCCAGCTATACTACTGTCATGTCCACCTATACTAGTGTCATGTCCAGCTATACTAGTGTCATGTCCACCTATACTATTGTCATGTCCACCTATACTATTGTCATGTCCAGCTATACTATTGTCATGTCCAGCTATACTAGTGTCATGTCCACCTATACTACTGTCATGTCCAGCTATACTATTGTCATGTCCAGCTATACTAGTGTCATGTCCACCTATACTAGTGTCATGTCCAGCTATACTAGTGTCATGTCCACCTATACTATTGTCATGTCCACCTATACTATTGTCATGTCCAGCTATACTATTGTCATGTCCAGCTATACTAGTGTCATGTCCACCTATACTACTGTCATGTCCACCTATACTATTGTCATGTCCAGCTATACTAGTGTCATGTCCACCTATACTAGTGTCATGTCCAGCTATACTAGTGTCATGTCCACCTATACTATTGTCATGTCCACCTATACTATTGTCATGTCCAGCTATACTATTGTCATGTCCAGCTATACTAGTGTCATGTCCACCTATACTACTGTCATGTCCACCTATACTATTGTCATGTCCAGCTATACTAGTGTCATGTCCACCAATACTAGTGTCATGTCCAGCTATACTAGTGTCATGTCCACCTATACTATTGTCATGTCCAGCTATAACTAGTGTCATGTCCACCTATACTAGTGTCATGTCCACCTATACTAGTGTCATGACCAGCTATACTAGTGTCATGTCCAGCTATACTACTGTCATGTCCAGCTATAACTAGTGTCATGTCCACCTATACTAGTGTCATGTCCATCTATACTATTGTCATGTCCAGCTATACTAGTGTCATGTCCAGCTATACTAGTGTCATGTCCAGCTATACTATGGTCATGTCCACCTATACTAGTGTCATGTCCACCTATACCAGTGTCATGTCCAGCTATACTAGTGTCATGTCCACCTATACTAGTGTCATGTCCAGCTATACTAGTGTCATGTCCACCTATACTAGTGTCATGTCCACCTATACTAGTGTCATGTCCAGCTATACTAGTGTCATGTCCAGCTGTACTAGTGTCATGTCCAGCTATACTACTGTCATGTCCAGCTATACTAGTGTCATGTCCACCTATACTACTGTCATGTCCAGCTGTACTAGTGTCATGTCCACCTGTACTAGTGTCATGTCCAGCTATAACTAGTGTCATGTCCAGCTATACTAGTGTCATGTTCAGCTATACCAGTGTCATGTCCACCTATACTAGTGTCATGTCCAGCTATACTATTGTCATGTCCACCTATACTAGAGCCATGTCCACCTATACTAGTGTCATGTCCAGCTATACTAGTGTCATGTCCAGCTATACTAGTGTCATGTCCAGCTATACTAGTGTCATGTCCACCTATACTAGTGTCATGTCCAGCTATACTAGTGTCATGTCCAGCTATACTATTGTCATGTCCACCTATACTAGAGCCATGTCCACCTATACTAGTGTCATGTCCAGCTATACTAGTGTCATGTCCAGCTATACTAGTGTCATGTCCAGCTATACTAGTGTCATGTCCACCTATACTAGTGTCATGTCCAGCTATACTAGTGTCATGTCCACCTATACTAGTGTCATGTCCACCTATACTAGTGTCATGTCCACCTATACTAGTGTCATGTCCACCTATAGTAGTGTCATGTCCACCTATACTAGTGTCATGTCCACCTATACTAGTGTCATGTCCAGCTATACTAGTGTCATGTCCACCTATAGTAGTGTCATGTCCACCTATACTAGTGTCATGTCCAGCTATACTAGTGTCATGTCCAGCTGTACTAGTGTCATGTCTACCTATACTAGTGTCATGTCCACCTGTACTAGTGTCATGTCCAGCTATAGTAGTGTCATGTCCAGCTGTACTAGTGTCATGTCGAGCTATACTAGTGTCATGTCCACCTATACTAGTGTCATGTCCAGCTATAACTAGTGTCATGTCCACCTATAGTAGTGTCATGTCCAGCTGTATTAGTGCCATGTCCACCTATACTAGTGTCATGTCCAGCTATAACTAGTGTCATGTCCACCTATAGTAGTGTCATGTCCAGCTGTATTAGTGCCATGTCCACCTATACTAGTGTCATGTCCAGCTATACTAGTGTCATGTCCAGTTGTATTAGTGTCATCTCTACCTATACTAGTGTCATGTCCACCTATACTAGTGTCATGTCCAGCTATACTAGTGTCATGTCCAGTTATACTAGTGTCATGTCCAGCTATACTAGTGTCATGTCCACCTATACTAGTGTCATGTCCAGCTATACTAGTGTCATGTCCACCTATACTAGTGTCATGTCCAGCTATACTAGTGTCATGTCCACCTATACTAGTGTCATGTCCAGCTATACTAGTGTCATGTCCACCTATACTATTGTCATGTCCACCTATACTAGTGTCATGTCCAGCTATACTAGTGTCATGTCCAGCTATAGTAGTGTCATGTCCAGCTATACTAGTGTCATGTCCACCTATACTAGTGTCATGTCCAGCTATACTAGTGTCATGTCCACCTATACTAGTGTCATGTCCACCTATAGTAGTGTCATGTCCAGCTATACTAGTGTCATGTCCAGCTATACTAGTGTCATGTCCAGCTATACCAGTGTCATGTCCACCTATACTAGTGTCAAGGTCCAGCTATACTAGTGTCATGTCCACCTATACTATTGTCATGTCCACCTATACTAGTGTCATGTCCACCTATACTAGTGTCATGTCCAGCTATAGTAGTGTCATGTCCAGCTATACTAGTGTCATGTCCACCTATACTAGTGTCATGTCCAGCTATACTAGTGTCATGTCCACCTATACTAGTGTCATGTCCACCTATAGTAGTGTCATGTCCAGCTATACTAGTGTCATGTCCAGCTATACTAGTGTCATGTCCAGCTATACCAGTGTCATGTCCACCTATACTAGTGTCATGTCCAGCTATACTAGTGTCATGTCCACCTATACTAGTGTCATGTCCACCTATAGTAGTGTCATGTCCAGCTATACTAGTGTCATGTCCAGCTATACTAGTGTCATGTCCAGCTATACTACTGTCATGTCCACCTATACTAGTGTCATGTCCAGCTATACTAGTGTCATGTCCACCTATACTATTGTCATGTCCACCTATACTATTGTCATGTCCAGCTATACTATTGTCATGTCCAGCTATACTAGTGTCATGTCCACCTATACTACTGTCATGTCCAGCAATACTATTGTCATGTCCAGCTATACTAGTGTCATGTCCACCTATACTAGTGTCATGTCCAGCTATACTAGTGTCATGTCCACCTATACTATTGTCATGTCCACCTATACTATTGTCATGTCCAGCTATACTATTGTCATGTCCAGCTATACTAGTGTCATGTCCACCTATACTACTGTCATGTCCACCTATACTATTGTCATGTCCAGCTATACTAGTGTCATGTCCACCTATACTAGTGTCATGTCCAGCTATACTAGTGTCATGTCCACCTATACTATTGTCATGTCCACCTATACTATTGTCATGTCCAGCTATACTATTGTCATGTCCAGCTATACTAGTGTCATGTCCACCTATACTAGTGTCATGTCCACCTATACTAGTGTCATGTCCACCTGTACTAGTGTCATGTCCAGCTATACTAGTGTCATGTCCAGCTATACTAGTGTCATGTCCAGCTATACTAGTGTCATGTCCACCTATACTAGTGTCATGTCCAGCTATACTAATGTCATGTCCACCTATACTATTGTCATGTCCAGCTATACTAGTGTCATGTCCACCAATACTAGTGTCATGTCCAGCTATACTAGTGTCATGTCCACCTATACTATTGTCATGTCCAGCTATAACTAGTGTCATGTCCACCTATACTAGTGTCATGTCCACCTATACTAGTGTCATGTCCAGCTATACTAGTGTCATGTCCAGCTATACTACTGTCATGTCCAGCTATAACTAGTGTCATGTCCACCTATACTAGTGTCATGTCCATCTATACTATTGTCATGTCCAGCTATACTAGTGTCATGTCCAGCTATACTAGTGTCATGTCCAGCTATACTATGGTCATGTCCACCTATACTAGTGTCATGTCCAGCTATACTAGTGTCATGTCCAGCTATAACTAGTGTCATGTCCACCTATACTATTGTCATGTCCACCTATACTATTGTCATGTCCAGCTATAGTAGTGTCATGTCCACCTATACTAGTGTCATGTCCACCTATACTAGTGTCATGTCCAGCTATACTAGTGTCATGTCCACCTATACTAGTGTCATGTCCAGCTATACTAGTGTCATGTCCAGCTATACTAGTGTCATGTCCACCTATACTAGTGTCATGTCCAGCTATACTAGTGTCATGTCCAACTATAGTAGTGTCATGTCCAGCTATACTAGTGTCATGTCCATCTATACTATTGTCATGTCCATCTATACTATTGTCATGTCCAGCTATACTAGTGTCATGTCCAGCTATACTAGTGTCATGTCCAGCTATACTATGGTCATGTCCACCTATACTAGTGTCATGTCCAGCTATACTAGTGTCATGTCCAGCTATACTAGTGTCATGTCCAGCTATACTATGGTCATGTCCACCTATACTAGTGTCATGTCCAGCTATACTAGTGTCATGTCCAGCTATAACTAGTGTCATGTCCACCTATACTATTGTCATGTCCACCTATACTAGTGTCATGTCCACCTATAGTAGTGTCATGTCCAGCTATACTAGTGTCATGTCCACCTATACTAGTGTCATGTCCAGCTATACTAGTGTCATGTCCAGCTATAGTAGTGTCATGTCCAACTATAGTAGTGTCATGTCCAGCTATACTAGTGTCATGTCCAGCTATACTAGTGTCATGTCCAGCTGTACTAGTGTCATGTCCAGCTATAGTAGTGTCATGTCCACCTATACTAGTGTCATGTCCACCTATACTAGTGTCATGTCCAGCTATACTAGTGTCATGTCCACCTATACTAGTGTCATGTCCATCTATACTAGTGTCATGTCCAGCTATACTAGTGTCATGTCCAGCTATACTAGTGTCATGTCCAGCTATACTAGTGTCATGTCCACCTATAGTAGTGTCATGTCCAGCTATAACTAGTGTCATGTCCACCTATACTAGTGTCATGTCCAGCTATACTAGTGTCATGTCCACCTATAGTAGTGTCATGTCCACCTATACTAGTGTCATGTCCAGCTGTACTAGTGTAATGTCCAGCTATACTAGTGTCATGTCCAGCTATAGTAGTGTCATGTCCAGCTATACTAGTGTCATGTCCAGCTGTACTAGTGTCATGTCCAGCTATAGTAGTGTCATGTCCACCTATACTAGTGTCATGTCCACCTATAGTAGTGTCATGTCCAGCTATAACTAGTGTCATGTCCACCTATACTAGTGTCATGTCCAGCTATACCAGTGTCATGTCCACCTATACTAGTGTCATGTCCACCTATACTAGTGTCATGTCCAGCTGTACTAGTGTCATGTCCAGCTATACTAGTGTCATGTCCACCTATACTAGTGTCATGTCCAGCTATACTAGTGTCATGTCCAGCTATACTAGTGTCATGTCCAGCTGTACTAGTGTCATGTCCAGCTATAGTAGTGTCATGTCCACCTATACTAGAGCCATGTCCAGCTATACTAGTGTCATGTCCAGCTATACCAGTGTCATGTCCACCTATACTAGTGTCAAGGTCCAGCTATACTAGTGTCATGTCCACCTATACTATTGTCATGTCCACCTATACTAGTGTCATGTCCACCTATACTAGTGTCATGTCCAGCTATAGTAGTGTCATGTCCAGCTATACTAGTGTCATGTCCACCTATACTAGTGTCATGTCCAGCTATACTAGTGTCATGTCCACCTATACTAGTGTCATGTCCACCTATAGTAGTGTCATGTCCAGCTATACTAGTGTCATGTCCAGCTATACTAGTGTCATGTCCAGCTATACCAGTGTCATGTCCACCTATACTAGTGTCATGTCCAGCTATACTAGTGTCATGTCCACCTATACTAGTGTCATGTCCACCTATAGTAGTGTCATGTCCAGCTATACTAGTGTCATGTCCAGCTATACTAGTGTCATGTCCAGCTATACTACTGTCATGTCCACCTATACTAGTGTCATGTCCAGCTATACTAGTGTCATGTCCACCTATACTATTGTCATGTCCACCTATACTATTGTCATGTCCAGCTATACTATTGTCATGTCCAGCTATACTAGTGTCATGTCCACCTATACTACTGTCATGTCCAGCAATACTATTGTCATGTCCAGCTATACTAGTGTCATGTCCACCTATACTAGTGTCATGTCCAGCTATACTAGTGTCATGTCCACCTATACTATTGTCATGTCCACCTATACTATTGTCATGTCCAGCTATACTATTGTCATGTCCAGCTATACTAGTGTCATGTCCACCTATACTACTGTCATGTCCACCTATACTATTGTCATGTCCAGCTATACTAGTGTCATGTCCACCTATACTAGTGTCATGTCCAGCTATACTAGTGTCATGTCCACCTATACTATTGTCATGTCCACCTATACTATTGTCATGTCCAGCTATACTATTGTCATGTCCAGCTATACTAGTGTCATGTCCACCTATACTAGTGTCATGTCCACCTATACTAGTGTCATGTCCACCTGTACTAGTGTCATGTCCAGCTATACTAGTGTCATGTCCAGCTATACTAGTGTCATGTCCAGCTATACTAGTGTCATCTCCACCTATACTAGTGTCATGTCCAGCTATACTAATGTCATGTCCACCTATACTATTGTCATGTCCAGCTATACTAGTGTCATGTCCACCAATACTAGTGTCATGTCCAGCTATACTAGTGTCATGTCCACCTATACTATTGTCATGTCCAGCTATAACTAGTGTCATGTCCACCTATACTAGTGTCATGTCCACCTATACTAGTGTCATGTCCAGCTATACTAGTGTCATGTCCAGCTATACTACTGTCATGTCCAGCTATAACTAGTGTCATGTCCACCTATACTAGTGTCATGTCCATCTATACTATTGTCATGTCCAGCTATACTAGTGTCATGTCCAGCTATACTAGTGTCATGTCCAGCTATACTATGGTCATGTCCACCTATACTAGTGTCATGTCCAGCTATACTAGTGTCATGTCCAGCTATAACTAGTGTCATGTCCACCTATACTATTGTCATGTCCACCTATACTATTGTCATGTCCAGCTATAGTAGTGTCATGTCCACCTATACTAGTGTCATGTCCACCTATACTAGTGTCATGTCCAGCTATACTAGTGTCATGTCCACCTATACTAGTGTCATGTCCAGCTATACTAGTGTCATGTCCAGCTATACTAGTGTCATGTCCACCTATACTAGTGTCATGTCCAGCTATACTAGTGTCATGTCCAACTATAGTAGTGTCATGTCCAGCTATACTAGTGTCATGTCCATCTATACTATTGTCATGTCCATCTATACTATTGTCATGTCCAGCTATACTAGTGTCATGTCCAGCTATACTAGTGTCATGTCCAGCTATACTATGGTCATGTCCACCTATACTAGTGTCATGTCCAGCTATACTAGTGTCATGTCCAGCTATACTAGTGTCATGTCCAGCTATACTATGGTCATGTCCACCTATACTAGTGTCATGTCCAGCTATACTAGTGTCATGTCCAGCTATAACTAGTGTCATGTCCACCTATACTATTGTCATGTCCACCTATACTAGTGTCATGTCCACCTATAGTAGTGTCATGTCCAGCTATACTAGTGTCATGTCCACCTATACTAGTGTCATGTCCAGCTATACTAGTGTCATGTCCAGCTATAGTAGTGTCATGTCCAACTATAGTAGTGTCATGTCCAGCTATACTAGTGTCATGTCCAGCTATACTAGTGTCATGTCCAGCTGTACTAGTGTCATGTCCAGCTATAGTAGTGTCATGTCCACCTATACTAGTGTCATGTCCACCTATACTAGTGTCATGTCCAGCTATACTAGTGTCATGTCCACCTATACTAGTGTCATGTCCATCTATACTAGTGTCATGTCCAGCTATACTAGTGTCATGTCCAGCTATACTAGTGTCATGTCCAGCTATACTAGTGTCATGTCCACCTATAGTAGTGTCATGTCCAGCTATAACTAGTGTCATGTCCACCTATACTAGTGTCATGTCCAGCTATACTAGTGTCATGTCCACCTATAGTAGTGTCATGTCCACCTATACTAGTGTCATGTCCAGCTGTACTAGTGTAATGTCCAGCTATACTAGTGTCATGTCCAGCTATAGTAGTGTCATGTCCAGCTATACTAGTGTCATGTCCAGCTGTACTAGTGTCATGTCCAGCTATAGTAGTGTCATGTCCACCTATACTAGTGTCATGTCCACCTATAGTAGTGTCATGTCCAGCTATAACTAGTGTCATGTCCACCTATACTAGTGTCATGTCCAGCTATACCAGTGTCATGTCCACCTATACTAGTGTCATGTCCACCTATACTAGTGTCATGTCCAGCTGTACTAGTGTCATGTCCAGCTATACTAGTGTCATGTCCACCTATACTAGTGTCATGTCCAGCTATACTAGTGTCATGTCCAGCTATACTAGTGTCATGTCCAGCTGTACTAGTGTCATGTCCAGCTATAGTAGTGTCATGTCCACCTATACTAGAGCCATGTCCAGCTATACTAGTGTCATGTCCAGCTATACTAGTGTCATGTCCACCTATACTAGAGCCATGTCCACCTATACTAGTGTCATGTCCAGCTATACTAGTGTCATGTCCACCTATACTAGTGTCATGTCCACCTATACTAGTGTCATGTCCAGCTATACTAGTGTCATGTCCACCTATACTAGTGTCATGTCCACCTATACTAGTGTCATGTCCAGCTATACTAGTGTCATGTCCAGCTATAGTAGTGTCATGTCCACCTATAGTAGTGTCATGTCCAGCTATACTAGTGTCATGTCCACCTATACTAGTGTCATGTCCAGCTATACCAGTGTCACGTCCACCTATACTAGTGTCATGTCCACCTATACCAGTGTCATGTCCAGCTATACTAGTGTCATGTCCACCTATACTAGTGTCATGTCCAGCTATACTAGTGTCATGTCCACCTATACTAGTGTCATGTCCACCTATACTAGTGTCATGTCCAGCTATACTAGTGTCATGTCCAGCTGTACTAGTGTCATGTCCAGCTATACTACTGTCATGTCCACCTATACTACTGTCATGTCCAGCTGTACTAGTGTCATGTCCACCTATACTAGTGTCATATCCAGCTATAACTAGTGTCATGTCCAGCTATACTAGTGTCATGTCCAGCTATACTATTGTCATGTCCACCTATACTAGAGCCATGTCCACCTATACTAGTGTCATGTCCAGCTATACTAGTGTCATGTCCAGCTATACTAGTGTCATGTCCAGCTATACTAGTGTCATGTCCACCTATACTAGTGACATGTCCAGCTATACTAGTGTCATGTCCAGCTATACTAGTGTCATGTCCACCTATAGTAGTGTCATGTCCAGCTATACTAGTGTCATCTCTACCTATACTAGTGTCATGTCCAGCTATGCTAGTGTCATCTCTACCTATACTAGTGTCATGTCCAGCTATACTAGTGTCATGTCCACCTATACTACTGTCATGTCCACCTATACTATTGTCATGTCCAGCTATACTAGTGTCATGTCCACCTATACTAGTGTCATGTCCAGCTATACTAGTGTCATGTCCACCTATACTATTATCATGTCCACCTATACTATTGTCATGTCCAGCTATACTATTGTCATGTCCAGCTATAGTAGTGTCATGTCCACCTACACTAGTGTCATGTCCACCTATACTAGTGTCATGTCCAGCTATACTAGTGTCATGTCCAGCTATACTACTGTCATGTCCAGCTATAACTAGTGTCATGTCCACCTATGCTAGTGTCATGTCCACCTATACTATTGTCATGTCCAGCTATACTAGTGTCATGTCCAGCTATACTAGTGTCATGTCCAGCTATACTACTGTCATGTCCACCTATACTAGTGTCATGTCCAGCTATACTAGTGTCATGTCCAGCTATAACTAGTGTCATGTCCACCTATACTATTGTCATGTCCACCTATACTATTGTCATGTCCAGCTATAGTAGTGTCATGTCCACCTATACTAGTGTCATGTCCACCTATACTAGTGTCATGTCCAGCTATACTAGTGTCATGTCCAGCTATACTAGTGTCATGTCCAGCTATACTAGTGTCATGTCCACCTATACTAGTGTCATGTCCACCTATACTAGTGTCATGTCCAGCTATACTACTGTCATGTCCACCTATACTAGTGTCATGTCCAGCTATACTAGTGTCATGTCCAGCTATACTACTGTCATGTCCAGCTATACTAGTGTCATGTCCACCTATACTATTGTCATGTCCACCTATACTATTGTCATGTCCAGCTATACTAGTGTCATGTCCAGCTATACTAGTGTCATGTCCAGCTATAACTAGTGTCATGTCCACCTATACTAGTGTCATGTCCAGCTATACTAGTGTCATGTCCACCTATACTAGTGTCATGTCCACCTATACTAGTGTCATGTCCAGCTATACTACTGTCATGTCCACCTATACTAGTGTCATGTCCAGCTATACTAGTGTCATGTCCAGCTATACTACTGTCATGTCCAGCTATACTAGTGTCATGTCCACCTATACTATTGTCATGTCCACCTATACTATTGTCATGTCCAGCTATACTAGTGTCATGTCCAGCTATACTAGTGTCATGTCCAGCTATAACTAGTGTCATGTCCACCTATACTAGTGTCATGTCCAGCTATACTAGTGTCATGTCCACCTATACTAGTGTCATGTCTAGCTATACTTCTGTCATGTCCACCTATACTAGTGTCATGTCCAATTATACTAGTGTCATGTCCACCTATACTAGTGTCATGTCCAGCTATACTAGTGTCATGTCCACCTATACTAGTGTCATGTCCAGCTATACTAGTTTCATGTCCAGCTATAGTAGTGTCATGTCCAACTATAGTAGTGTCATGTCCAGCTATACTAGTGTCATGTCCAGCTATACTAGTGTCATGTCCACCTATAGTAGTGTCATGTCCAGCTATACTATTGTCATGTCCACCTATACTATTGTCATGTCCAGCTATACTATTGTCATGTCCAGCTATACTAGTGTCATGTCCACCTATACTACTGTCATGTCCACCTATACTATTGTCATGTCCAGCTATACTAGTGTCATGTCCACCTATACTAGTGTCATGTCCAGCTATACTAGTGTCATGTCCACCTATACTATTGTCATGTCCACCTATACTATTGTCATGTCCAGCTATACTATTGTCATGTCTAGCTATACTAGTGTCATGTCCAGCTATACTAGTGTCATGTCCAGCTATACTAGTGTCATGTCCACCTATACTATTGTCATGTCTAGCTATACTAGTGTCATGTCCACCTATACTACTGTCATGTCCACCTATACTAGTGTCATGTCCAGCTATACTAGTGTCATGTCCACCAATACTAGTGTCATGTCCAGCTATACTAGTGTCATGTCCACCTATACTATTGTCATGTCCACCTATAGTAGTGTCATGTCCAGCTATACTAGTGTCATGTCCAGCTATACTAGTGTCATGTCCACCTATACTACTGTCATGTCCACCTATACTAGTGTCATGTCCAGCTATACTAGTGTCATGTCCAGCTATACTACTGTCATGTCCAGCTATAACTAGTGTCATGTCCACCTATACTAGTGTCATGTCCACCTATACTATTGTCATGTCCAGCTATACTAGTGTCATGTCCAGCTATACTAGTGTCATGTCCAGCTATACTACTGTCATGTCCACCTATACTAGTGTCATGTCCAGCTATACTAGTGTCATGTCCAGCTATAACTAGTGTCATGTCCACCTATACTATTGTCATGTCCACCTATACTATTGTCATGTCCAGCTATAGTAGTGTCATGTCCACCTATACTAGTGTCATGTCCACCTATACTAGTGTCATGTCCAGCTATACTAGTGTCATGTCCACCTATACTAGTGTCATGTCCAGCTATACTAGTGTCATGTCCAGCTATACTAGTGTCATGTCCACCTATACTAGTGTCATGTCCAGCTATACTAGTGTCATGTCCACCTATACTAGTGTCATGTCCACCTATAGTAGTGTCATGTCCAGCTATACTAGTGTCATGTCCACCTATACTAGTGTCATGTCCAGCTATACTAGTTTCATGTCCAGCTATAGTAGTGTCATGTCCAACTATAGTAGTGTCATGTCCAGCTATACTAGTGTCATGTCCAGCTATACTAGTGTCATGTCCACCTATAGTAGTGTCATGTCCAGCTATACTAGTGTCATGTCCACCTATAGTAGTGTCATGTCCAGCTATACTAGTGTCATGTCCAGCTATACTAGTGTCATGTCCAGCTATAGTAGTGTCATGTCCAGCTATACTAGTGTCATGTCCAGCTGTACTAGTGTCATGTCCAGCTATAGTAGTGTCATGTCCACCTATACTAGTGTCATGTCCACCTATAGTAGTGTCATGTCCAGCTATAACTAGTCTCATGTCCACCTATACTAGTGTCATGTCCAGCTATACCAGTGTCATGTCCACCTATACTAGTGTCACGTCCAGCTATACTAGTGTCATGTCCAGCTGTACTAGTGTCATGTCCAGCTGTACTAGTGTCATGTCCAGCTATAGTAGTGTCATGTCCACCTATACTAGTGTCATGTCCACCTATAGTAGTGTCATGTCCAGCTATAACTAGTCTCATGTCCACCTATACTAGTGTCATGTCCAGCTATACCAGTGTCATGTCCACCTATACTAGTGTCACGTCCAGCTATACTAGCGTCATGTCCACCTATACTAGTGTCATGTCCAGTTATACTAGTGTCATGTCCAGCTATAGTAGTGTCATGTCCACCTATACTAGTGTCATGTCCACCTATAGTAGTGTCATGTCCAGCTATACAGTGTCATGTCCAGCTATACTAGTGTCATGTCCAGCTATACTAGTGTCATGTCCAGCTATACTAGTGTCATGTCCAGCTGTACTAGTGTCATGTCCAGCTATAGTAGTGTCATGTCCACCTATATTAGAGCCATGTCCAGCTATACTAGTGTCATGTCCAGCTATACTAGTGTCATGTCCACCTATACTAGAGCCATGTCCACCTATACTAGTGTCATGTCCAGCTATACTAGTGTCATGTCCACCTATACTAGTGTCATGTCCACCTATACTAGTGTCATGTCCAGCTATACTAGTGTCATGTCCACCTATACTAGTGTCATGTCCACCTATACTAGTGTCATGTCCAGCTATACTAGTGTCATGTCCAGCTATAGTAGTGTCATGTCCACCTATAGTAGTGTCATGTCCAGCTATACTAGTGTCATGTCCACCTATACTAGTGTCATGTCCAGCTATACCAGTGTCATGTCCACCTATACTAGTGTCATGTCCACCTATACCAGTGTCATGTCCAGCTATACTAGTGTCATGTCCACCTATACTAGTGTCATGTCCAGCTATACTAGTGTCATGTCCACCTATACTAGTGTCATGTCCACCTATACTAGTGTCATGTCCAGCTATACTAGTGTCATGTCCAGCTGTACTAGTGTCATGTCCAGCTATACTACTGTCATGTCCACCTATACTAGTGTCATGTCCAGCTATACTAGTGTCATGTCCAGCTATACTACTGTCATGTCCACCTATACTAGTGTCATGTCCAGCTATACTAGTGTCATGTCCAGCTATAGTAGTGTCATGTCCAGCTGTACTAGTGTCATGTCCACCTATACTAGTGTCATGTCCAGCTATAACTAGTGTCATGTCCAGCTATACTACTGTCATGTCCACCTATACTAGTGTCATGTCCAGCTATACTAGTGTCATGTCCAGCTATAGTAGTGTCATGTCCAGCTGTACTAGTGTCATGTCCACCTATACTAGTGTCATGTCCAGCTATACTAGTGTCATGTCCAGCTATACTAGTGTCATGTCCACCTATACTAGAGCCATGTCCACCTATACTAGTGTCATGTCCAGCTATACTAGTGTCATGTCCAGCTATACTAGTGTCATGTCCAGCTATACTAGTGTCATGTCCACCTATACTATTGTCATGTCCAGCTATACTATTGTCATGTCCAGCTATACTAGTGTCATGTCCAGCTATACTAGTGTCATGTCCACCTATACTAGTGTCATGTCCAGCTATACTAGTGTCATGTCCAGCTATACTAGTGTCATGTCCAGCTATACTAGTGTCATGTCCAGCTATACTAGTGTCATGTCCACCTATACTAGTGTCATGTCCACCTATACTAGTGTCATATCCACCTATACTAGTGTCATGTCCACCTATAGTAGTGTCATGTCCACCTATACTAGTGTCATGTCAACCTATACCTGTGTCATGTCCAGCTATACTAGTGTCATGTCCACCTATAGTAGTGTCATGTCCACCTATAGTAGTGTCATGTCCAGCTATACTAGTGTCATGTCCAGCTGTACTAGTGTCATGTCTACCTATACTAGTTTCATGTCCACCTATACTAGTGTCATGTCCAGCTATAGTAGTGTCATGTCCAGCTGTACTAGTGTCATGTCCAGCTATACTACTGTCATGTCCACCTATACTAGTGTCATGTCCAGCTATACTAGTGTCATGTCCAGCTATACTAGTGTCATGTCCAGCTATACTAGTGTCATGTCCAGCTATAACTAGTATCATATCCACCTATACTAGTGTCATGTCCAGCTATAGTAGTGTCATGTCCAGCTATAACTAGTGTCATGTCCAGCTGTACTAGTGTCATGTCCAGCTGTACTAGTGCCATGTCCACCTATACTAGTGTCATGTCCACCTATACCAGTGTCATGTCCAGCTATACTAGTGTCATGTCCAGCTATACTAGTGTCATGTCCACCTATACTAGTGTCATGTCCACCTATACTAGTGTCATGTCCACCTATACTAGTGTCATGTCCACCTATACTAGTGTCATGTCCAGCTATACTAGTGTCATGTCCACCTATACTAGTGTCATGTCCAGCTATACTAGTGTCATGTCCACCTATACTAGTGTCATGTCCAGCTATAGTAGTGTCATGTCCAGCTATACTAGTGTCATGTCCACCTATACTAGTGTCATGTCCAGCTATACTAGTGTCATGTCCACCTATACTAGTGTCATGTCCACCTATAGTAGTGTCATGTCCAGCTATACTAGTGTCATGTCCAGCTATACTAGTGTCATGTCCAGCTACACCAGTGTCATGTCCACCTATACTAGTGTCATGTCCAGCTATACTAGTGTCATGTCCACCTATACTAGTGTCATGTCCACCTATACTAGTGTCATGTCCACCTATACTAGTGTCATGTCCAGCTATAGTAGTGTCATGTCCAGCTATACTAGTGTCATGTCCACCTATACTAGTGTCATGTCCAGCTATACTAGTGTCATGTCCACCTATACTAGTGTCATGTCCACCTATAGTAGTGTCATGTCCAGCTATACTAGTGTCATGTCCAGCTATACTAGTGTCATGTCCAGCTTCACCAGTGTCATGTCCACCTATACTAGTGTCATGTCCAGCTATACTAGTGTCATGTCCACCTATACTAGTGTCATGTCCACCTATAGTAGTGTCATGTCCAGCTATACTAGTGTCATGTCCAGCTATACTAGTGTCATGTCCACCTATACTAGTGTCATGTCCACCTATACTAGTGTCATGTCCAGCTATACTAGTGTCATGTCCAGCTATAGTAGTGTCATGTCCACCTATAGTAGTGTCATGTCCAGCTATACTAGTGTCATGTCCACCTATACTAGTGTCATGTCCAGCTATACCAGTGTCACGTCCACCTATACTAGTGTCATGTCCACCTATACCAGTGTCATGTCCAGCTATACTAGTGTCATGTCCACCTATACTAGTGTCATGTCCAGCTATACTAGTGTCATGTCCACCTATACTAGTGTCATGTCCACCTATACTAGTGTCATGTCCAGCTATACTAGTGTCATGTCCAGCTGTACTAGTGTCATGTCCAGCTATACTACTGTCATGTCCACCTATACTACTGTCATGTCCAGCTGTACTAGTGTCATGTCCACCTATACTAGTGTCATATCCAGCTATAACTAGTGTCATGTCCAGCTATACTAGTGTCATGTCCAGCTATACTATTGTCATGTCCACCTATACTAGAGCCATGTCCACCTATACTAGTGTCATGTCCAGCTATACTAGTGTCATGTCCAGCTATACTAGTGTCATGTCCAGCTATACTAGTGTCATGTCCACCTATACTAGTGACATGTCCAGCTATACTAGTGTCATGTCCAGCTATACTAGTGTCATGTCCACCTATAGTAGTGTCATGTCCAGCTATACTAGTGTCATCTCTACCTATACTAGTGTCATGTCCAGCTATGCTAGTGTCATCTCTACCTATACTAGTGTCATGTCCAGCTATACTAGTGTCATGTCCACCTATACTACTGTCATGTCCACCTATACTATTGTCATGTCCAGCTATACTAGTGTCATGTCCACCTATACTAGTGTCATGTCCAGCTATACTAGTGTCATGTCCACCTATACTATTATCATGTCCACCTATACTATTGTCATGTCCAGCTATACTATTGTCATGTCCAGCTATAGTAGTGTCATGTCCACCTACACTAGTGTCATGTCCACCTATACTAGTGTCATGTCCAGCTATACTAGTGTCATGTCCAGCTATACTACTGTCATGTCCAGCTATAACTAGTGTCATGTCCACCTATGCTAGTGTCATGTCCACCTATACTATTGTCATGTCCAGCTATACTAGTGTCATGTCCAGCTATACTAGTGTCATGTCCAGCTATACTACTGTCATGTCCACCTATACTAGTGTCATGTCCAGCTATACTAGTGTCATGTCCAGCTATAACTAGTGTCATGTCCACCTATACTATTGTCATGTCCACCTATACTATTGTCATGTCCAGCTATAGTAGTGTCATGTCCACCTATACTAGTGTCATGTCCACCTATACTAGTGTCATGTCCAGCTATACTAGTGTCATGTCCAGCTATACTAGTGTCATGTCCAGCTATACTAGTGTCATGTCCACCTATACTAGTGTCATGTCCACCTATACTAGTGTCATGTCCAGCTATACTACTGTCATGTCCACCTATACTAGTGTCATGTCCAGCTATACTAGTGTCATGTCCAGCTATACTACTGTCATGTCCAGCTATACTAGTGTCATGTCCACCTATACTATTGTCATGTCCACCTATACTATTGTCATGTCCAGCTATACTAGTGTCATGTCCAGCTATACTAGTGTCATGTCCAGCTATAACTAGTGTCATGTCCACCTATACTAGTGTCATGTCCAGCTATACTAGTGTCATGTCCACCTATACTAGTGTCATGTCCACCTATACTAGTGTCATGTCCAGCTATACTACTGTCATGTCCACCTATACTAGTGTCATGTCCAGCTATACTAGTGTCATGTCCAGCTATACTACTGTCATGTCCAGCTATACTAGTGTCATGTCCACCTATACTATTGTCATGTCCACCTATACTATTGTCATGTCCAGCTATACTAGTGTCATGTCCAGCTATACTAGTGTCATGTCCAGCTATAACTAGTGTCATGTCCACCTATACTAGTGTCATGTCCAGCTATACTAGTGTCATGTCCACCTATACTAGTGTCATGTCTAGCTATACTTCTGTCATGTCCACCTATACTAGTGTCATGTCCACTTATACTAGTGTCATGTCCACCTATACTAGTGTCATGTCCAGCTATACTAGTGTCATGTCCACCTATACTAGTGTCATGTCCAGCTATACTAGTTTCATGTCCAGCTATAGTAGTGTCATGTCCAACTATAGTAGTGTCATGTCCAGCTATACTAGTGTCATGTCCAGCTATACTAGTGTCATGTCCACCTATAGTAGTGTCATGTCCAGCTATACTATTGTCATGTCCACCTATACTATTGTCATGTCCAGCTATACTATTGTCATGTCCAGCTATACTAGTGTCATGTCCACCTATACTACTGTCATGTCCACCTATACTATTGTCATGTCCAGCTATACTAGTGTCATGTCCACCTATACTAGTGTCATGTCCAGCTATACTAGTGTCATGTCCACCTATACTATTGTCATGTCCACCTATACTATTGTCATGTCCAGCTATACTATTGTCATGTCTAGCTATACTAGTGTCATGTCCAGCTATACTAGTGTCATGTCCAGCTATACTAGTGTCATGTCCACCTATACTATTGTCATGTCTAGCTATACTAGTGTCATGTCCACCTATACTACTGTCATGTCCACCTATACTAGTGTCATGTCCAGCTATACTAGTGTCATGTCCACCAATACTAGTGTCATGTCCAGCTATACTAGTGTCATGTCCACCTATACTATTGTCATGTCCACCTATAGTAGTGTCATGTCCAGCTATACTAGTGTCATGTCCAGCTATACTAGTGTCATGTCCACCTATACTACTGTCATGTCCACCTATACTAGTGTCATGTCCAGCTATACTAGTGTCATGTCCAGCTATACTACTGTCATGTCCAGCTATAACTAGTGTCATGTCCACCTATACTAGTGTCATGTCCACCTATACTATTGTCATGTCCAGCTATACTAGTGTCATGTCCAGCTATACTAGTGTCATGTCCAGCTATACTACTGTCATGTCCACCTATACTAGTGTCATGTCCAGCTATACTAGTGTCATGTCCAGCTATAACTAGTGTCATGTCCACCTATACTATTGTCATGTCCACCTATACTATTGTCATGTCCAGCTATAGTAGTGTCATGTCCACCTATACTAGTGTCATGTCCACCTATACTAGTGTCATGTCCAGCTATACTAGTGTCATGTCCACCTATACTAGTGTCATGTCCAGCTATACTAGTGTCATGTCCAGCTATACTAGTGTCATGTCCACCTATACTAGTGTCATGTCCAGCTATACTAGTGTCATGTCCACCTATACTAGTGTCATGTCCACCTATAGTAGTGTCATGTCCAGCTATACTAGTGTCATGTCCACCTATACTAGTGTCATGTCCAGCTATACTAGTTTCATGTCCAGCTATAGTAGTGTCATGTCCAACTATAGTAGTGTCATGTCCAGCTATACTAGTGTCATGTCCAGCTATACTAGTGTCATGTCCACCTATAGTAGTGTCATGTCCAGCTATACTAGTGTCATGTCCACCTATAGTAGTGTCATGTCCAGCTATACTAGTGTCATGTCCAGCTATACTAGTGTCATGTCCAGCTATAGTAGTGTCATGTCCAGCTATACTAGTGTCATGTCCAGCTGTACTAGTGTCATGTCCAGCTATAGTAGTGTCATGTCCACCTATACTAGTGTCATGTCCACCTATAGTAGTGTCATGTCCAGCTATAACTAGTCTCATGTCCACCTATACTAGTGTCATGTCCAGCTATACCAGTGTCATGTCCACCTATACTAGTGTCACGTCCAGCTATACTAGTGTCATGTCCAGCTGTACTAGTGTCATGTCCAGCTGTACTAGTGTCATGTCCAGCTATAGTAGTGTCATGTCCACCTATACTAGTGTCATGTCCACCTATAGTAGTGTCATGTCCAGCTATAACTAGTCTCATGTCCACCTATACTAGTGTCATGTCCAGCTATACCAGTGTCATGTCCACCTATACTAGTGTCACGTCCAGCTATACTAGCGTCATGTCCACCTATACTAGTGTCATGTCCAGCTATACTAGTGTCATGTCCAGCTATAGTAGTGTCATGTCCACCTATACTAGTGTCATGTCCACCTATAGTAGTGTCATGTCCAGCTATACAGTGTCATGTCCAGCTATACTAGTGTCATGTCCAGCTATACTAGTGTCATGTCCAGCTATACTAGTGTCATGTCCAGCTGTACTAGTGTCATGTCCAGCTATAGTAGTGTCATGTCCACCTATATTAGAGCCATGTCCAGCTATACTAGTGTCATGTCCAGCTATACTAGTGTCATGTCCACCTATACTAGAGCCATGTCCACCTATACTAGTGTCATGTCCAGCTATACTAGTGTCATGTCCACCTATACTAGTGTCATGTCCACCTATACTAGTGTCATGTCCAGCTACACTAGTGTCATGTCCACCTATACTAGTGTCATGTCCACCTATACTAGTGTCATGTCCAGCTATACTAGTGTCATGTCCAGCTATAGTAGTGTCATGTCCACCTATAGTAGTGTCATGTCCAGCTATACTAGTGTCATGTCCACCTATACTAGTGTCATGTCCAGCTATACCAGTGTCATGTCCACCTATACTAGTGTCATGTCCACCTATACCAGTGTCATGTCCAGCTATACTAGTGTCATGTCCACCTATACTAGTGTCATGTCCAGCTATACTAGTGTCATGTCCACCTATACTAGTGTCATGTCCACCTATACTAGTGTCATGTCCAGCTATACTAGTGTCATGTCCAGCTGTACTAGTGTCATGTCCAGCTATACTACTGTCATGTCCACCTATACTAGTGTCATGTCCAGCTATACTAGTGTCATGTCCAGCTATACTACTGTCATGTCCACCTATACTAGTGTCATGTCCAGCTATACTAGTGTCATGTCCAGCTATAGTAGTGTCATGTCCAGCTGTACTAGTGTCATGTCCACCTATACTAGTGTCATGTCCAGCTATAACTAGTGTCATGTCCAGCTATACTACTGTCATGTCCACCTATACTAGTGTCATGTCCAGCTATACTAGTGTCATGTCCAGCTATAGTAGTGTCATGTCCAGCTGTACTAGTGTCATGTCCACCTATACTAGTGTCATGTCCAGCTATACTAGTGTCATGTCCAGCTATACTAGTGTCATGTCCACCTATACTAGAGCCATGTCCACCTATACTAGTGTCATGTCCAGCTATACTAGTGTCATGTCCAGCTATACTAGTGTCATGTCCAGCTATACTAGTGTCATGTCCACCTATACTATTGTCATGTCCAGCTATACTATTGTCATGTCCAGCTATACTAGTGTCATGTCCAGCTATACTAGTGTCATGTCCACCTATACTAGTGTCATGTCCAGCTATACTAGTGTCATGTCCAGCTATACTAGTGTCATGTCCAGCTATACTAGTGTCATGTCCAGCTATACTAGTGTCATGTCCACCTATACTAGTGTCATGTCCACCTATACTAGTGTCATATCCACCTATACTAGTGTCATGTCCACCTATAGTAGTGTCATGTCCACCTATACTAGTGTCATGTCAACCTATACCTGTGTCATGTCCAGCTATACTAGTGTCATGTCCACCTATAGTAGTGTCATGTCCACCTATAGTAGTGTCATGTCCAGCTATACTAGTGTCATGTCCAGCTATACTAGTGTCATGTCCAGCTGTACTAGTGTCATGTCCACCTATACTAGTGTCATGTCCAGCTATAGTAGTGTCATGTCCAGCTGTACTAGTGTCATGTCCAGCTATACTACTGTCATGTCCACCTATACTAGTGTCATGTCCAGCTATACTAGTGTCATGTCCAGCTATACTAGTGTCATGTCCAGCTATACTAGTGTCATGTCCAGCTATAACTAGTATCATATCCACCTATACTAGTGTCATGTCCAGCTATAGTAGTGTCATGTCCAGCTATAACTAGTGTCATGTCCAGCTGTACTAGTGTCATGTCCAGCTGTACTAGTGCCATGTCCACCTATACTAGTGTCATGTCCACCTATACCAGTGTCATGTCCAGCTATACTAGTGTCATGTCCAGCTATACTAGTGTCATGTCCACCTATACTAGTGTCATGTCCACCTATACTAGTGTCATGTCCACCTATACTAGTGTCATGTCCACCTATACTAGTGTCATGTCCAGCTATACTAGTGTCATGTCCACCTATACTAGTGTCATGTCCAGCTATACTAGTGTCATGTCCACCTATACTAGTGTCATGTCCAGCTATAGTAGTGTCATGTCCAGCTATACTAGTGTCATGTCCACCTATACTAGTGTCATGTCCAGCTATACTAGTGTCATGTCCACCTATACTAGTGTCATGTCCACCTATAGTAGTGTCATGTCCAGCTATACTAGTGTCATGTCCAGCTATACTAGTGTCATGTCCAGCTACACCAGTGTCATGTCCACCTATACTAGTGTCATGTCCAGCTATACTAGTGTCATGTCCACCTATACTAGTGTCATGTCCACCTATACTAGTGTCATGTCCACCTATACTAGTGTCATGTCCAGCTATAGTAGTGTCATGTCCAGCTATACTAGTGTCATGTCCACCTATACTAGTGTCATGTCCAGCTATACTAGTGTCATGTCCACCTATACTAGTGTCATGTCCACCTATAGTAGTGTCATGTCCAGCTATACTAGTGTCATGTCCAGCTATACTAGTGTCATGTCCAGCTTCACCAGTGTCATGTCCACCTATACTAGTGTCATGTCCAGCTATACTAGTGTCATGTCCACCTATACTAGTGTCATGTCCACCTATAGTAGTGTCATGTCCAGCTATACTAGTGTCATGTCCAGCTATACTAGTGTCATGTCCAGCTATACTACTGTCATGTCCACCTATGCTAGTGTCATGTCCAGCTATACTAGTGTCATGTCCACCTATACTATTGTCATGTCCACCTATACTATTGTCATGTCCAGCTATACTATTGTCATGTCCAGCTATACTAGTGTCATGTCCACCTATACTACTGTCATGTCCAGCTATACTATTGTCATGTCCAGCTATACTAGTGTCATGTCCACCTATACTAGTGTCGTGTCCAGCTATACTAGTGTCATGTCCACCTATACTATTGTCATGTCCACCTATACTATTGTCATGTCCAGCTATACTATTGTCATGTCCAGCTATACTAGTGTCATGTCCACCTATACTACTGTCATGTCCACCTATACTATTGTCATGTCCAGCTATACTAGTGTCATGTCCACCTATACTAGTGTCATGTCCAGCTACACTAGTGTCATGTCCACCTATACTATTTTCATGTCCACCTATACTATTGTCATGTCCAGCTATACTATTGTCATGTCCAGCTATACTAGTGTCATGTCCACCTATACTACTGTCATGTTCACCTATACTATTGTCATGTCCAGCTATACTAGTGTCATGTCCACCAATACTAGTGTCATGTCCAGCTATACTAGTGTCATGTCCACCTATACTATTGTCATGTCCAGCTATAACTAGTGTCATGTCCACCTATACTAGTGTCATGTCCACCTATACTAGTGTCATGTCCAGCTATACTAGTGTCATGTCCAGCTATACTAGTGTCATGTCCAGCTATAACTAGTGTCATGTCCACCTATACTAGTGTCATGTCCACCTATACTATTGTCATGTCCAGCTATACTAGTGTCATGTCCAGCTATACTAGTGTCATGTCCAGCTATACTACTGTCATGTCCACCTATACTAGTGTCATGTCCAGCTATACTAGTGTCATGTCCAGCTATAACTAGTGTCATGTCCACCTATACTATTGTCATGTCCACCTATACTATTGTCATGTCCAGCTATAGTAGTGTCATGTCCACCTATACTAGTGTCATGTCCACCTATACTAGTGTCATGTCCAGCTATACTAGTGTCATGTCCACCTATACTAGTGTCATGTCCAGCTATACTAGTGTCATGTCCACCTATACTAGCGTCATGTCCAGCTAAACTAGTGTCATGTCCAGCTATACTAGCGTCATATCCAGCTATACTAGTGTCATGTCCACCTATACTAGTGTCAGGTTCAGCTATACTAGTGTCATGTCCAGCTATACTAGTGTCATGTCCACCTATACTAGTGTCATGTCCAGCTAAACTAGTGTCATGTCCAGCTATACTAGTGTCATGTCCACCTATACTAGTGTCATGTCCAGCTATACTAGTGTCATGTCCAGCTATACTAGTGTCATGTCCAGCTATACTAGTGTCATGTCCACCTATACTAGTGTCATGTCCACCTATACTAGTGTCATGTCCACCTATACTAGTGTCATGTCCACCTATAGTAGTGTCATGTCCAGCTATACTAGTGTCATGTCCACCTATACTAGTGTCATGTCCAGCTATACTAGTGTCATGTCCAGCTATAGTAGTGTCATGTCCAACTATAGTAGTGTCATGTTCAGCTATACTAGTGTCATGTCCAGCTATACTAGTGTCATGTCCACCTATAGTAGTGTCATGTCCAGCTATACTAGTGTCATGTCCACCTATAGTAGTGTCATGTCCAGCTATACTAGTGTCATGTCCAGCTGTACTAGTGTCATGTCCAGCTATACTAGTGTCATGTCCAGCTATAGTAGTGTCATGTCCAGCTATACTAGTGTCATGTCCAGCTGTACTAGTGTCATGTCCAGCTATAGTAGTGTCATGTCCACCTATACTAGTGTCATGTCCACCTATAGTAGTGTCATGTCCAGCTATAACTAGTGTCATGTCCACCTATACTAGTGTCATGTCCAGCTATACCAGTGTCATGTCCACCTATACTAGTGTCATGTCCACCTATACTAGTGTCATGTCCAGCTGTACTAGTGTCATGTCCAGCTATACTAGTGTCATGTCCACCTATACTAGTGTCATGTCCAGCTATACTAGTGTCATGTCCAGCTGTACTAGTGTCATGTCCAGCTATAGTAGTGTCATGTCCACCTATACTAGAGCCATGTCCAGCTATACTAGTGTCATGTCCAGCTATACTAGTGTCATGTCCAGCTATACTAGTGTCATGTCCAGCTATACTACTGTCATGTCCACCTATACTAGTGTCATGTCCAGCTATACTAGTGTCATGTCCAGCTATAACTAGTGTCATGTCCACCTATACTATTGTCATGTCCACCTATACTATTGTCATGTCCAGCTATAGTAGTGTCATGTCCACCTATACTAGTGTCATGTCCACCTATACTAGTGTCATGTCCAGCTATACTAGTGTCATGTCCACCTATACTAGTGTCATGTCCAGCTATACTAGTGTCATGTCCAGCTATACTAGTGTCATGTCCACCTATACTAGTGTCATGTCCAGCTATACTAGTGTCATGTCCACCTATACTAGTGTCATGTCCACCTATAGTAGTGTCATGTCCAGCTATACTAGTGTCATGTCCACCTATACTAGTGTCATGTCCAGCTATACTAGTTTCATGTCCAGCTATAGTAGTGTCATGTCCAACTATAGTAGTGTCATGTCCAGCTATACTAGTGTCATGTCCAGCTATACTAGTGTCATGTCCACCTATAGTAGTGTCATGTCCAGCTATACTAGTGTCATGTCCACCTATAGTAGTGTCATGTCCAGCTATACTAGTGTCATGTCCAGCTATACTAGTGTCATGTCCAGCTATAGTAGTGTCATGTCCAGCTATACTAGTGTCATGTCCAGCTGTACTAGTGTCATGTCCAGCTATAGTAGTGTCATGTCCACCTATACTAGTGTCATGTCCACCTATAGTAGTGTCATGTCCAGCTATAACTAGTCTCATGTCCACCTATACTAGTGTCATGTCCAGCTATACCAGTGTCATGTCCACCTATACTAGTGTCACGTCCAGCTATACTAGTGTCATGTCCAGCTGTACTAGTGTCATGTCCAGCTGTACTAGTGTCATGTCCAGCTATAGTAGTGTCATGTCCACCTATACTAGTGTCATGTCCACCTATAGTAGTGTCATGTCCAGCTATAACTAGTCTCATGTCCACCTATACTAGTGTCATGTCCAGCTATACCAGTGTCATGTCCACCTATACTAGTGTCACGTCCAGCTATACTAGCGTCATGTCCACCTATACTAGTGTCATGTCCAGTTATACTAGTGTCATGTCCAGCTATAGTAGTGTCATGTCCACCTATACTAGTGTCATGTCCACCTATAGTAGTGTCATGTCCAGCTATACAGTGTCATGTCCAGCTATACTAGTGTCATGTCCAGCTATACTAGTGTCATGTCCAGCTATACTAGTGTCATGTCCAGCTGTACTAGTGTCATGTCCAGCTATAGTAGTGTCATGTCCACCTATATTAGAGCCATGTCCAGCTATACTAGTGTCATGTCCAGCTATACTAGTGTCATGTCCACCTATACTAGAGCCATGTCCACCTATACTAGTGTCATGTCCAGCTATACTAGTGTCATGTCCACCTATACTAGTGTCATGTCCACCTATACTAGTGTCATGTCCAGCTATACTAGTGTCATGTCCACCTATACTAGTGTCATGTCCACCTATACTAGTGTCATGTCCAGCTATACTAGTGTCATGTCCAGCTATAGTAGTGTCATGTCCACCTATAGTAGTGTCATGTCCAGCTATACTAGTGTCATGTCCACCTATACTAGTGTCATGTCCAGCTATACCAGTGTCATGTCCACCTATACTAGTGTCATGTCCACCTATACCAGTGTCATGTCCAGCTATACTAGTGTCATGTCCACCTATACTAGTGTCATGTCCAGCTATACTAGTGTCATGTCCACCTATACTAGTGTCATGTCCACCTATACTAGTGTCATGTCCAGCTATACTAGTGTCATGTCCAGCTGTACTAGTGTCATGTCCAGCTATACTACTGTCATGTCCACCTATACTAGTGTCATGTCCAGCTATACTAGTGTCATGTCCAGCTATACTACTGTCATGTCCACCTATACTAGTGTCATGTCCAGCTATACTAGTGTCATGTCCAGCTATAGTAGTGTCATGTCCAGCTGTACTAGTGTCATGTCCACCTATACTAGTGTCATGTCCAGCTATAACTAGTGTCATGTCCAGCTATACTACTGTCATGTCCACCTATACTAGTGTCATGTCCAGCTATACTAGTGTCATGTCCAGCTATAGTAGTGTCATGTCCAGCTGTACTAGTGTCATGTCCACCTATACTAGTGTCATGTCCAGCTATACTAGTGTCATGTCCAGCTATACTAGTGTCATGTCCACCTATACTAGAGCCATGTCCACCTATACTAGTGTCATGTCCAGCTATACTAGTGTCATGTCCAGCTATACTAGTGTCATGTCCAGCTATACTAGTGTCATGTCCACCTATACTATTGTCATGTCCAGCTATACTATTGTCATGTCCAGCTATACTAGTGTCATGTCCAGCTATACTAGTGTCATGTCCACCTATACTAGTGTCATGTCCAGCTATACTAGTGTCATGTCCAGCTATACTAGTGTCATGTCCAGCTATACTAGTGTCATGTCCAGCTATACTAGTGTCATGTCCACCTATACTAGTGTCATGTCCACCTATACTAGTGTCATATCCACCTATACTAGTGTCATGTCCACCTATAGTAGTGTCATGTCCACCTATACTAGTGTCATGTCAACCTATACCTGTGTCATGTCCAGCTATACTAGTGTCATGTCCACCTATAGTAGTGTCATGTCCACCTATAGTAGTGTCATGTCCAGCTATACTAGTGTCATGTCCAGCTGTACTAGTGTCATGTCTACCTATACTAGTTTCATGTCCACCTATACTAGTGTCATGTCCAGCTATAGTAGTGTCATGTCCAGCTGTACTAGTGTCATGTCCAGCTATACTACTGTCATGTCCACCTATACTAGTGTCATGTCCAGCTATACTAGTGTCATGTCCAGCTATACTAGTGTCATGTCCAGCTATACTAGTGTCATGTCCAGCTATAACTAGTATCATATCCACCTATACTAGTGTCATGTCCAGCTATAGTAGTGTCATGTCCAGCTATAACTAGTGTCATGTCCAGCTGTACTAGTGTCATGTCCAGCTGTACTAGTGCCATGTCCACCTATACTAGTGTCATGTCCACCTATACCAGTGTCATGTCCAGCTATACTAGTGTCATGTCCAGCTATACTAGTGTCATGTCCACCTATACTAGTGTCATGTCCACCTATACTAGTGTCATGTCCACCTATACTAGTGTCATGTCCACCTATACTAGTGTCATGTCCAGCTATACTAGTGTCATGTCCACCTATACTAGTGTCATGTCCAGCTATACTAGTGTCATGTCCACCTATACTAGTGTCATGTCCAGCTATAGTAGTGTCATGTCCAGCTATACTAGTGTCATGTCCACCTATACTAGTGTCATGTCCAGCTATACTAGTGTCATGTCCACCTATACTAGTGTCATGTCCACCTATAGTAGTGTCATGTCCAGCTATACTAGTGTCATGTCCAGCTATACTAGTGTCATGTCCAGCTACACCAGTGTCATGTCCACCTATACTAGTGTCATGTCCAGCTATACTAGTGTCATGTCCACCTATACTAGTGTCATGTCCACCTATACTAGTGTCATGTCCACCTATACTAGTGTCATGTCCAGCTATAGTAGTGTCATGTCCAGCTATACTAGTGTCATGTCCACCTATACTAGTGTCATGTCCAGCTATACTAGTGTCATGTCCACCTATACTAGTGTCATGTCCACCTATAGTAGTGTCATGTCCAGCTATACTAGTGTCATGTCCAGCTATACTAGTGTCATGTCCAGCTTCACCAGTGTCATGTCCACCTATACTAGTGTCATGTCCAGCTATACTAGTGTCATGTCCACCTATACTAGTGTCATGTCCACCTATAGTAGTGTCATGTCCAGCTATACTAGTGTCATGTCCAGCTATACTAGTGTCATGTCCACCTATACTAGTGTCATGTCCACCTATACTAGTGTCATGTCCAGCTATACTAGTGTCATGTCCAGCTATAGTAGTGTCATGTCCACCTATAGTAGTGTCATGTCCAGCTATACTAGTGTCATGTCCACCTATACTAGTGTCATGTCCAGCTATACCAGTGTCACGTCCACCTATACTAGTGTCATGTCCACCTATACCAGTGTCATGTCCAGCTATACTAGTGTCATGTCCACCTATACTAGTGTCATGTCCAGCTATACTAGTGTCATGTCCACCTATACTAGTGTCATGTCCACCTATACTAGTGTCATGTCCAGCTATACTAGTGTCATGTCCAGCTGTACTAGTGTCATGTCCAGCTATACTACTGTCATGTCCACCTATACTACTGTCATGTCCAGCTGTACTAGTGTCATGTCCACCTATACTAGTGTCATATCCAGCTATAACTAGTGTCATGTCCAGCTATACTAGTGTCATGTCCAGCTATACTATTGTCATGTCCACCTATACTAGAGCCATGTCCACCTATACTAGTGTCATGTCCAGCTATACTAGTGTCATGTCCAGCTATACTAGTGTCATGTCCAGCTATACTAGTGTCATGTCCACCTATACTAGTGACATGTCCAGCTATACTAGTGTCATGTCCAGCTATACTAGTGTCATGTCCACCTATAGTAGTGTCATGTCCAGCTATACTAGTGTCATCTCTACCTATACTAGTGTCATGTCCAGCTATGCTAGTGTCATCTCTACCTATACTAGTGTCATGTCCAGCTATACTAGTGTCATGTCCACCTATACTACTGTCATGTCCACCTATACTATTGTCATGTCCAGCTATACTAGTGTCATGTCCACCTATACTAGTGTCATGTCCAGCTATACTAGTGTCATGTCCACCTATACTATTATCATGTCCACCTATACTATTGTCATGTCCAGCTATACTATTGTCATGTCCAGCTATAGTAGTGTCATGTCCACCTACACTAGTGTCATGTCCACCTATACTAGTGTCATGTCCAGCTATACTAGTGTCATGTCCAGCTATACTACTGTCATGTCCAGCTATAACTAGTGTCATGTCCACCTATGCTAGTGTCATGTCCACCTATACTATTGTCATGTCCAGCTATACTAGTGTCATGTCCAGCTATACTAGTGTCATGTCCAGCTATACTACTGTCATGTCCACCTATACTAGTGTCATGTCCAGCTATACTAGTGTCATGTCCAGCTATAACTAGTGTCATGTCCACCTATACTATTGTCATGTCCACCTATACTATTGTCATGTCCAGCTATAGTAGTGTCATGTCCACCTATACTAGTGTCATGTCCACCTATACTAGTGTCATGTCCAGCTATACTAGTGTCATGTCCAGCTATACTAGTGTCATGTCCAGCTATACTAGTGTCATGTCCACCTATACTAGTGTCATGTCCACCTATACTAGTGTCATGTCCAGCTATACTACTGTCATGTCCACCTATACTAGTGTCATGTCCAGCTATACTAGTGTCATGTCCAGCTATACTACTGTCATGTCCAGCTATACTAGTGTCATGTCCACCTATACTATTGTCATGTCCACCTATACTATTGTCATGTCCAGCTATACTAGTGTCATGTCCAGCTATACTAGTGTCATGTCCAGCTATAACTAGTGTCATGTCCACCTATACTAGTGTCATGTCCAGCTATACTAGTGTCATGTCCACCTATACTAGTGTCATGTCCACCTATACTAGTGTCATGTCCAGCTATACTACTGTCATGTCCACCTATACTAGTGTCATGTCCAGCTATACTAGTGTCATGTCCAGCTATACTACTGTCATGTCCAGCTATACTAGTGTCATGTCCACCTATACTATTGTCATGTCCACCTATACTATTGTCATGTCCAGCTATACTAGTGTCATGTCCAGCTATACTAGTGTCATGTCCAGCTATAACTAGTGTCATGTCCACCTATACTAGTGTCATGTCCAGCTATACTAGTGTCATGTCCACCTATACTAGTGTCATGTCTAGCTATACTTCTGTCATGTCCACCTATACTAGTGTCATGTCCACTTATACTAGTGTCATGTCCACCTATACTAGTGTCATGTCCAGCTATACTAGTGTCATGTCCACCTATACTAGTGTCATGTCCAGCTATACTAGTTTCATGTCCAGCTATAGTAGTGTCATGTCCAACTATAGTAGTGTCATGTCCAGCTATACTAGTGTCATGTCCAGCTATACTAGTGTCATGTCCACCTATAGTAGTGTCATGTCCAGCTATACTATTGTCATGTCCACCTATACTATTGTCATGTCCAGCTATACTATTGTCATGTCCAGCTATACTAGTGTCATGTCCACCTATACTACTGTCATGTCCACCTATACTATTGTCATGTCCAGCTATACTAGTGTCATGTCCACCTATACTAGTGTCATGTCCAGCTATACTAGTGTCATGTCCACCTATACTATTGTCATGTCCACCTATACTATTGTCATGTCCAGCTATACTATTGTCATGTCTAGCTATACTAGTGTCATGTCCAGCTATACTAGTGTCATGTCCAGCTATACTAGTGTCATGTCCACCTATACTATTGTCATGTCTAGCTATACTAGTGTCATGTCCACCTATACTACTGTCATGTCCACCTATACTAGTGTCATGTCCAGCTATACTAGTGTCATGTCCACCAATACTAGTGTCATGTCCAGCTATACTAGTGTCATGTCCACCTATACTATTGTCATGTCCACCTATAGTAGTGTCATGTCCAGCTATACTAGTGTCATGTCCAGCTATACTAGTGTCATGTCCACCTATACTACTGTCATGTCCACCTATACTAGTGTCATGTCCAGCTATACTAGTGTCATGTCCAGCTATACTACTGTCATGTCCAGCTATAACTAGTGTCATGTCCACCTATACTAGTGTCATGTCCACCTATACTATTGTCATGTCCAGCTATACTAGTGTCATGTCCAGCTATACTAGTGTCATGTCCAGCTATACTACTGTCATGTCCACCTATACTAGTGTCATGTCCAGCTATACTAGTGTCATGTCCAGCTATAACTAGTGTCATGTCCACCTATACTATTGTCATGTCCACCTATACTATTGTCATGTCCAGCTATAGTAGTGTCATGTCCACCTATACTAGTGTCATGTCCACCTATACTAGTGTCATGTCCAGCTATACTAGTGTCATGTCCACCTATACTAGTGTCATGTCCAGCTATACTAGTGTCATGTCCAGCTATACTAGTGTCATGTCCACCTATACTAGTGTCATGTCCAGCTATACTAGTGTCATGTCCACCTATACTAGTGTCATGTCCACCTATAGTAGTGTCATGTCCAGCTATACTAGTGTCATGTCCACCTATACTAGTGTCATGTCCAGCTATACTAGTTTCATGTCCAGCTATAGTAGTGTCATGTCCAACTATAGTAGTGTCATGTCCAGCTATACTAGTGTCATGTCCAGCTATACTAGTGTCATGTCCACCTATAGTAGTGTCATGTCCAGCTATACTAGTGTCATGTCCACCTATAGTAGTGTCATGTCCAGCTATACTAGTGTCATGTCCAGCTATACTAGTGTCATGTCCAGCTATAGTAGTGTCATGTCCAGCTATACTAGTGTCATGTCCAGCTGTACTAGTGTCATGTCCAGCTATAGTAGTGTCATGTCCACCTATACTAGTGTCATGTCCACCTATAGTAGTGTCATGTCCAGCTATAACTAGTCTCATGTCCACCTATACTAGTGTCATGTCCAGCTATACCAGTGTCATGTCCACCTATACTAGTGTCACGTCCAGCTATACTAGTGTCATGTCCAGCTGTACTAGTGTCATGTCCAGCTGTACTAGTGTCATGTCCAGCTATAGTAGTGTCATGTCCACCTATACTAGTGTCATGTCCACCTATAGTAGTGTCATGTCCAGCTATAACTAGTCTCATGTCCACCTATACTAGTGTCATGTCCAGCTATACCAGTGTCATGTCCACCTATACTAGTGTCACGTCCAGCTATACTAGCGTCATGTCCACCTATACTAGTGTCATGTCCAGCTATACTAGTGTCATGTCCAGCTATAGTAGTGTCATGTCCACCTATACTAGTGTCATGTCCACCTATAGTAGTGTCATGTCCAGCTATACAGTGTCATGTCCAGCTATACTAGTGTCATGTCCAGCTATACTAGTGTCATGTCCAGCTATACTAGTGTCATGTCCAGCTGTACTAGTGTCATGTCCAGCTATAGTAGTGTCATGTCCACCTATATTAGAGCCATGTCCAGCTATACTAGTGTCATGTCCAGCTATACTAGTGTCATGTCCACCTATACTAGAGCCATGTCCACCTATACTAGTGTCATGTCCAGCTATACTAGTGTCATGTCCACCTATACTAGTGTCATGTCCACCTATACTAGTGTCATGTCCAGCTATACTAGTGTCATGTCCACCTATACTAGTGTCATGTCCACCTATACTAGTGTCATGTCCAGCTATACTAGTGTCATGTCCAGCTATAGTAGTGTCATGTCCACCTATAGTAGTGTCATGTCCAGCTATACTAGTGTCATGTCCACCTATACTAGTGTCATGTCCAGCTATACCAGTGTCATGTCCACCTATACTAGTGTCATGTCCACCTATACCAGTGTCATGTCCAGCTATACTAGTGTCATGTCCACCTATACTAGTGTCATGTCCAGCTATACTAGTGTCATGTCCACCTATACTAGTGTCATGTCCACCTATACTAGTGTCATGTCCAGCTATACTAGTGTCATGTCCAGCTGTACTAGTGTCATGTCCAGCTATACTACTGTCATGTCCACCTATACTAGTGTCATGTCCAGCTATACTAGTGTCATGTCCAGCTATACTACTGTCATGTCCACCTATACTAGTGTCATGTCCAGCTATACTAGTGTCATGTCCAGCTATAGTAGTGTCATGTCCAGCTGTACTAGTGTCATGTCCACCTATACTAGTGTCATGTCCAGCTATAACTAGTGTCATGTCCAGCTATACTACTGTCATGTCCACCTATACTAGTGTCATGTCCAGCTATACTAGTGTCATGTCCAGCTATAGTAGTGTCATGTCCAGCTGTACTAGTGTCATGTCCACCTATACTAGTGTCATGTCCAGCTATACTAGTGTCATGTCCAGCTATACTAGTGTCATGTCCACCTATACTAGAGCCATGTCCACCTATACTAGTGTCATGTCCAGCTATACTAGTGTCATGTCCAGCTATACTAGTGTCATGTCCAGCTATACTAGTGTCATGTCCACCTATACTATTGTCATGTCCAGCTATACTATTGTCATGTCCAGCTATACTAGTGTCATGTCCAGCTATACTAGTGTCATGTCCACCTATACTAGTGTCATGTCCAGCTATACTAGTGTCATGTCCAGCTATACTAGTGTCATGTCCAGCTATACTAGTGTCATGTCCAGCTATACTAGTGTCATGTCCACCTATACTAGTGTCATGTCCACCTATACTAGTGTCATATCCACCTATACTAGTGTCATGTCCACCTATAGTAGTGTCATGTCCACCTATACTAGTGTCATGTCAACCTATACCTGTGTCATGTCCAGCTATACTAGTGTCATGTCCACCTATAGTAGTGTCATGTCCACCTATAGTAGTGTCATGTCCAGCTATACTAGTGTCATGTCCAGCTATACTAGTGTCATGTCCAGCTGTACTAGTGTCATGTCCACCTATACTAGTGTCATGTCCAGCTATAGTAGTGTCATGTCCAGCTGTACTAGTGTCATGTCCAGCTATACTACTGTCATGTCCACCTATACTAGTGTCATGTCCAGCTATACTAGTGTCATGTCCAGCTATACTAGTGTCATGTCCAGCTATACTAGTGTCATGTCCAGCTATAACTAGTATCATATCCACCTATACTAGTGTCATGTCCAGCTATAGTAGTGTCATGTCCAGCTATAACTAGTGTCATGTCCAGCTGTACTAGTGTCATGTCCAGCTGTACTAGTGCCATGTCCACCTATACTAGTGTCATGTCCACCTATACCAGTGTCATGTCCAGCTATACTAGTGTCATGTCCAGCTATACTAGTGTCATGTCCACCTATACTAGTGTCATGTCCACCTATACTAGTGTCATGTCCACCTATACTAGTGTCATGTCCACCTATACTAGTGTCATGTCCAGCTATACTAGTGTCATGTCCACCTATACTAGTGTCATGTCCAGCTATACTAGTGTCATGTCCACCTATACTAGTGTCATGTCCAGCTATAGTAGTGTCATGTCCAGCTATACTAGTGTCATGTCCACCTATACTAGTGTCATGTCCAGCTATACTAGTGTCATGTCCACCTATACTAGTGTCATGTCCACCTATAGTAGTGTCATGTCCAGCTATACTAGTGTCATGTCCAGCTATACTAGTGTCATGTCCAGCTACACCAGTGTCATGTCCACCTATACTAGTGTCATGTCCAGCTATACTAGTGTCATGTCCACCTATACTAGTGTCATGTCCACCTATACTAGTGTCATGTCCACCTATACTAGTGTCATGTCCAGCTATAGTAGTGTCATGTCCAGCTATACTAGTGTCATGTCCACCTATACTAGTGTCATGTCCAGCTATACTAGTGTCATGTCCACCTATACTAGTGTCATGTCCACCTATAGTAGTGTCATGTCCAGCTATACTAGTGTCATGTCCAGCTATACTAGTGTCATGTCCAGCTTCACCAGTGTCATGTCCACCTATACTAGTGTCATGTCCAGCTATACTAGTGTCATGTCCACCTATACTAGTGTCATGTCCACCTATAGTAGTGTCATGTCCAGCTATACTAGTGTCATGTCCAGCTATACTAGTGTCATGTCCAGCTATACTACTGTCATGTCCACCTATGCTAGTGTCATGTCCAGCTATACTAGTGTCATGTCCACCTATACTATTGTCATGTCCACCTATACTATTGTCATGTCCAGCTATACTATTGTCATGTCCAGCTATACTAGTGTCATGTCCACCTATACTACTGTCATGTCCAGCTATACTATTGTCATGTCCAGCTATACTAGTGTCATGTCCACCTATACTAGTGTCGTGTCCAGCTATACTAGTGTCATGTCCACCTATACTATTGTCATGTCCACCTATACTATTGTCATGTCCAGCTATACTATTGTCATGTCCAGCTATACTAGTGTCATGTCCACCTATACTACTGTCATGTCCACCTATACTATTGTCATGTCCAGCTATACTAGTGTCATGTCCACCTATACTAGTGTCATGTCCAGCTACACTAGTGTCATGTCCACCTATACTATTTTCATGTCCACCTATACTATTGTCATGTCCAGCTATACTATTGTCATGTCCAGCTATACTAGTGTCATGTCCACCTATACTACTGTCATGTTCACCTATACTATTGTCATGTCCAGCTATACTAGTGTCATGTCCACCAATACTAGTGTCATGTCCAGCTATACTAGTGTCATGTCCACCTATACTATTGTCATGTCCAGCTATAACTAGTGTCATGTCCACCTATACTAGTGTCATGTCCACCTATACTAGTGTCATGTCCAGCTATACTAGTGTCATGTCCAGCTATACTAGTGTCATGTCCAGCTATAACTAGTGTCATGTCCACCTATACTAGTGTCATGTCCACCTATACTATTGTCATGTCCAGCTATACTAGTGTCATGTCCAGCTATACTAGTGTCATGTCCAGCTATACTACTGTCATGTCCACCTATACTAGTGTCATGTCCAGCTATACTAGTGTCATGTCCAGCTATAACTAGTGTCATGTCCACCTATACTATTGTCATGTCCACCTATACTATTGTCATGTCCAGCTATAGTAGTGTCATGTCCACCTATACTAGTGTCATGTCCACCTATACTAGTGTCATGTCCAGCTATACTAGTGTCATGTCCACCTATACTAGTGTCATGTCCAGCTATACTAGTGTCATGTCCACCTATACTAGCGTCATGTCCAGCTAAACTAGTGTCATGTCCAGCTATACTAGCGTCATATCCAGCTATACTAGTGTCATGTCCACCTATACTAGTGTCAGGTTCAGCTATACTAGTGTCATGTCCAGCTATACTAGTGTCATGTCCACCTATACTAGTGTCATGTCCAGCTAAACTAGTGTCATGTCCAGCTATACTAGTGTCATGTCCACCTATACTAGTGTCATGTCCAGCTATACTAGTGTCATGTCCAGCTATACTAGTGTCATGTCCAGCTATACTAGTGTCATGTCCACCTATACTAGTGTCATGTCCACCTATACTAGTGTCATGTCCACCTATACTAGTGTCATGTCCACCTATAGTAGTGTCATGTCCAGCTATACTAGTGTCATGTCCACCTATACTAGTGTCATGTCCAGCTATACTAGTGTCATGTCCAGCTATAGTAGTGTCATGTCCAACTATAGTAGTGTCATGTTCAGCTATACTAGTGTCATGTCCAGCTATACTAGTGTCATGTCCACCTATAGTAGTGTCATGTCCAGCTATACTAGTGTCATGTCCACCTATAGTAGTGTCATGTCCAGCTATACTAGTGTCATGTCCAGCTGTACTAGTGTCATGTCCAGCTATACTAGTGTCATGTCCAGCTATAGTAGTGTCATGTCCAGCTATACTAGTGTCATGTCCAGCTGTACTAGTGTCATGTCCAGCTATAGTAGTGTCATGTCCACCTATACTAGTGTCATGTCCACCTATAGTAGTGTCATGTCCAGCTATAACTAGTGTCATGTCCACCTATACTAGTGTCATGTCCAGCTATACCAGTGTCATGTCCACCTATACTAGTGTCATGTCCACCTATACTAGTGTCATGTCCAGCTGTACTAGTGTCATGTCCAGCTATACTAGTGTCATGTCCACCTATACTAGTGTCATGTCCAGCTATACTAGTGTCATGTCCAGCTGTACTAGTGTCATGTCCAGCTATAGTAGTGTCATGTCCACCTATACTAGAGCCATGTCCAGCTATACTAGTGTCATGTCCAGCTATACTAGTGTCATGTCCACCTATACTAGAGCCATGTCCACCTATACTAGTGTCATGTCCAGCTATAGTAGTGTCATGTCCAGCTATACTAGTGTCATGTCCACCTATACTAGTGTCATGTCCACCTATACTAGTGTCATGTCCAGCTGTAACTAGTGTCATGTCCAGCTATACTAGTGTCATGTCCACCTATACTAGAGCCATGTCCACATATACTAGTGTCATGTCCAGCTATACTAGTGTCATGTCCACCTATACTAGTGTCATGTCCACCTATACTAGAGCCATGTCCACCTATACTAGTGTCATGTCCAGCTATACTAGTGTCATGTCCACCTATACTAGTGTCATGTCCACCTATACTAGTGTCATGTCCAGCTATACTAGTGTCATGTCCACCTATACTAGTGTCATGTCCACCTATACTAGTGTCATGTCCAGCTATACTAGTGTCATGTCCAGCTATAGTAGTGTCATGTCCACCTATAGTAGTGTCATGTCCAGCTATACTAGTGTCATGTCCACCTATACTAGTGTCATGTCCAGCTATACCAGTGTCATGTCCACCTATACTAGTGTCATGTCCACCTATACCAGTGTCATGTCCAGCTATACTAGTGTCATGTCCACCTATACTAGTGTCATGTCCAGCTATACTAGTGTCTTGTCCACCTATACTAGTGTCATGTCCAGCTATACTAGTGTCATGTCCAGCTGTACTAGTGTCATGTCCAGCTGTACTAGTGTCATGTCCAGCTATACTACTGTCATGTCCACCTATACTACTGTCATGTCCAGCTGTACTAGTGTCATGTCCACCTATACTAGTGTCATGTCCAGCTATAACTAGTGTCATGTCCAGCTATACTAGTGTCATGTCCAGCTATACTATTGTCATGTCCACCTATACTAGAGCCATGTCCACCTATACTAGTGTCATGTCCAGCTATACTAGTGTCATGTCCAGCTATACTAGTGTCATGTCCAGCTATACTAGTGTCATGTCCACCTATACTAGTGTCATGTCCAGCTATACTAGTGTCATGTCCAGCTATACTAGTGTCATGTCCAGCTATACTAGTGTCATGTCCACCTATACTAGTGTCATGTCCACCTATACTAGTGCCATGTCCACCTATACTAGTGTCATGTCCACCTATAGTAGTGTCATGTCCACCTATACTAGTGTCATGTCCACCTATACTAGTGTCATGTCCAGCTATACTAGTGTCATGTCTACCTATAGTAGTGTCATGTCCACCTATACTAGTGTCATGTCCAGCTATACTAGTGTCATGTCCAGCTGTACTAGTGTCATGTCTACCTATACTAGTGTCATGTCCACCTATACTAGTGTCATGTCCAGCTATAGTAGTGTCATGTCCAGCTGTACTAGTGTCATGTCCAGCTATACTACTGTCATGTCCACCTATACTAGTGTCATGTCCAGCTATAACTAGTGTCATGTCCACCTATACTAGTGTCATGTCCAGCTATAGTAGTGTCATGTCCAGCTATAACTAGTGTCATGTCCACCTATAGTAGTGTCATGTCCAGCTGTACTAGTGCCATGTCCACCTATACTAGTGTCATGTCCACCTATACCAGTGTCATGTCCAGCTATACTAGTGTCATGTCCAGCTATACTAGTGTCATGTCCACCTATACTAGTGTCATGTCCAGCTATACTAGTGTCATGTCCAGCTATACTAGTGTCATGTCCAGCTGTATTAGTGTCATCTCTACCTATACTAGTGTCATGTCCACCTATACTATATACTAGTGTCATGTCCAACTATACTAGTGTCATGTCCAGCTATACTAGTGTCATGTCCACCTATACTAGTGTCATGTCCAGCTATACTAGTGTCATGTCCACCTATACTAGTGTCATGTCCAGCTATACTAGTGTCATGTCCACCTATACTAGTGTCATGTCCAGCTATACTAGTGTCATGTCCACCTATACTATTGTCATGTCCACCTATACTAGTGTCATGTCCACCTATACTAGTGTCATGTCCAGCTATAGTAGTGTCATGTCCAGCTATACTAGTGTCATGTCCACCTATACTAGTGTCATGTCCAGCTATACTAGTGTCATGTCCACCTATACTAGTGTCATGTCCACCTATAGTAGTGTCATGTCCAGCTATACTAGTGTCATGTCCAGCTATACTAGTGTCATGTCCAGCTATACCAGTGTCATGTCCACCTATACTAGTGTCATGTCCAGCTATACTAGTGTCATGTCCACCTATACTATTGTCATGTCCACCTATACTAGTGTCATGTCCAGCTATAGTAGTGTCATGTCCAGCTATACTAGTGTCATGTCCACCTATACTAGTGTCATGTCCAGCTATACTAGTGTCATGTCCACCTATACTAGTGTCATGTCCACCTATAGTAGTGTCATGTCCAGCTATACTAGTGTCATGTCCAGCTATACTAGTGTCATGTCCAGCTATACCAGTGTCATGTCCACCTATACTAGTGTCATGTCCAGCTATACTAGTGTCATGTCCACCTATACTAGTGTCATGTCCACCTATAGTAGTGTCATGTCCAGCTATACTAGTGTCATGTCCAGCTATACTAGTGTCATGTCCAGCTATACTACTGTCATGTCCACCTATACTAGTGTCATGTCCAGCTATACTAGTGTCATGTCCAGCTATAGTAGTGTCATGTCCACCTATACTATTGTCATGTCCAGCTATACTATTGTCATGTCCAGCTATACTAGTGTCATGTCCACCTATACTACTGTCATGTCCACCTATACTATTGTCATGTCCAGCTATACTAGTGTCATGTCCACCTATACTAGTGTCATGTCCAGCTATACTAGTGTCATGTCCACCTATACTATTGTCATGTCCACCTATACTATTGTCATGTCCAGCTATACTATTGTCATGTCCAGCTATACTAGTGTCATGTCCACCTATACTACTGTCATGTCCACCTATACTATTGTCATGTCCAGCTATACTAGTGTCATGTCCACCTATACTAGTGTCATGTCCAGCTATACTAGTGTCATGTCCACCTATACTATTGTCATGTCCACCTATACTATTGTCATGTCCAGCTATACTATTGTCATGTCCAGCTATACTAGTGTCATGTCCACCTATACTAGTGTCATGTCCAGCTATAGTAGTGTCATGTCCAGCTATACTAGTGTCATGTCCACCTATACTAGTGTCATGTCCAGCTATACTAGTGTCATGTCCACCTATACTAGTGTCATGTCCACCTATACTAGTGTCATGTCCACCTATACTAGTGTCATGTCCAGCTATACTAGTGTCATGTCCACCTATACTAGTGTCATGTCCACCTATAGTAGTGTCATGTCCAGCTATACTAGTGTCATGTCCAGCTATACTAGTGTCATGTCCAGCTATACCAGTGTCATGTCCACCTATACTAGTGTCATGTCCAGCTAAACTAGTGTCATGTCCACCTATACTATTGTCATGTCCACCTATACTAGTGTCATGTCCACCTATACTAGTGTCATGTCCAGCTATAGTAGTGTCATGTCCAGCTATACTAGTGTCATGTCCACCTATACTAGTGTCATGTCCAGCTATACTAGTGTCATGTCCACCTATACTAGTGTCATGTCCACCTATAGTAGTGTCATGTCCAGCTATACTAGTGTCATGTCCAGCTATACTCGTGTCATGTCCAGCTATACCAGTGTCATGTCCACCTATACTAGTGTCATGTCCAGCTATACTAGTGTCATGTCCACCTATACTAGTGTCATGTCCACCTATAGTAGTGTCATGTCCAGCTATACTTGTGTCATGTCCAGCTATACTAGTGTCATGTCCAGCTATACTACTGTCATGTCCACCTATACTAGTGTCATGTCCACCTATACTATTGTCATGTCCAGCTATACTATTGTCATGTCCAGCTATACTAGTGTCATGTCCACCTATACTACTGTCATGTCCAGCTATACTAGTGTCATGTCCACCTATACTAGTGTCATGTCCAGCTATACTAGTGTCATGTCCACCTATACTATTGTCATGTCCACCTATACTATTGTCATGTCCAGCTATACTATTGTCATGTCCAGCTATACTAGTGTCATGTCCACCTATACTACTGTCATGTCCACCTATACTATTGTCATGTCCAGCTATACTAGTGTCATGTCCACCTATACTAGTGTCATGTCCAGCTATACTAGTGTCATGTCCACCTATACTATTGTCATGTCCACCTATACTATTGTCATGTCCAGCTATACTATTGTCATGTCCAGCTATACTAGTGTCATGTCCACCTATACTACTGTCATGTCCACCAATACTATTGTCATGTCCAGCTATACTAGTGTCATGTCCACCAATACTAGTGTCAAGTCCAGCTATACTATTGTCATGTCCAGCTATAACTAGTGTCATGTCCACCTATACTAGTGTCATGTCCACCTATACTAGTGTCATGTCCAGCTATACTAGTGTCATGTCCAGCTATACTACTGTCATGTCCAGCTATAACTAGTGTCATGTCCACCTATGCTAGTGTCATGTCCACCTATACTATTGTCATGTCCAGCTATACTAGTGTCATGTCCAGCTATACTAGTGTCATGTCCAGCTATACTACTGTCATGTCCACCTATACTAGTGTCATGTCCAGCTATACTAGTGTCATGTCCAGCTATAACTAGTGTCATGTCCACCTATACTATTGTCATGTCCACCTATACTATTGTCATGTCCAGCTATAGTAGTGTCATGTCCACCTATACTAGTGTCATGTCCACCTATACTAGTGTCATGTCCAGCTATACTAGTGTCATGTCCAGCTATACTAGTGTCATGTCCAGCTATACTAGTGTCATGTCCACCTATACTAGTGTCATGTCCAGCTATACTAGTGTCATGTCCAGCTATACTACTGTCATGTCCACCTATACTAGTGTCATGTCCAGCTATACTAGTGTCATGTCCAGCTATACTACTGTCATGTCCAGCTATACTAGTGTCATGTCCACCTATACTATTGTCATGTCCACCTATGCTATTGTCATGTCCAGCTATACTAGTGTCATGTCCAGCTATACTAGTGTCATGTCCAGCTATAACTAGTGTCATGTCCACCTATACTAGTGTCATGTCCAGCTATACTAGTGTCATGTCTAGGTATACTACTGTCATGTCCACCTATACTAGTGTCATGTCCACTTATACTAGTGTCATGTCCACCTATACTAGTGTCATGTCCAGCTATACTAGTGTCAAGTCCACTTATACTAGTGTCATGTCCACCTATACTAGTGTCATGTCCAGCTATAGTAGTGTCATGTCCAGCTATACTAGTGTCAAGTCCACTTATACTAGTGTCATGTCCACCTATACTAGTGTCATGTCCAGCTATACTAGTGTCATGTCCAGCTATACTAGTGTCAAGTCCACTTACACTAGTGTCATGTCCACCTATACTAGTGTCATGTCCACCTATACTAGTGTCATGTCCAGCTATAACTAGTGTCATGTCCACCTATACTAGTGTCATGTCCAGCTATAACTAGTGTCATGTCCACCTATACTAGTGTCATGTCCAGCTATACCAGTGTCATGTCCAGCTATACTAGTGTCATATCCAGCTATACTACTGTCATGTCCACCTATACTAGTGTCAAGTCCACTTATACTAGTGTCATGTCCACCTATACTAGTGTCATGTCCACCTATACTAGTGTCATGTCCAGCTATAACTAGTGTCATGTCCACCTATACTAGTGTCATGTCCAGCTATAACTAGTGTCATGTCCACCTATACTAGTGTCATGTCCAGCTATACCAGTGTCATGTCCAGCTATACTAGTGTCATGTCCAGCTATACTAGTGTCATGTCCAGCTATAGTAGTGTCATGTCCAGCTATACTAGTGTCATGTCCACCTATACTAGTGTCATGTCCAGCTATAGTAGTGTCATGTCCAGCTATACTAGTGTCATGTCCAGCTATACTAATGTCATGTCCAGCTATACTAGTGTCATGTCCAGCTATAACTTGTGTCATGTCCACCTATACTAGTGTCATGTCCAGCTATACTAGTGTCATGTCCAGCTATACTAGTGTCATGTCCACCTATACTAGTGTCATCTCTACCTATACTAGTGTCATGTCCAGCTATACTAGTGTCATGTCCACCTATACTAGTGTCATGTCCAGCTATACTAGTGTCATGTCCAGCTATAGTAGTGTCATGTCCACCTATACTAGTGTCATGTCCAGCTATACTAGTGTCATGTCCAGCTATACTAGTGTCATGTCCACCTATACTAGTGTCAGGTTCAGCTATACTAGTGTCATGTCCAGCTATACTAGTGTCATGTCCACCTATACTAGTGTCATGTCCAGCTAAACTAGTGTCATGTCCAGCTATACTAGTGTCATGTCCAGCTATACTAGTGTCATGTCCAGCTGTACTAGTGTCATGTCCACCTATTCTAGTGTCATGTCCAGCTATACTAATGTCATGTCCAGCTATACTAGTGTCATGTCCAGCTATACTAGTGTCATGTCCAGCTATACTAGTGTCATGTCCACCTATACTAGTGTCATGTCCAGCTATACTAGTGTCATGTCCACCTATACTAGCGTCATGTCCAGCTAAACTAGTGTCATGTCCAGCTATACTAGCGTCATATCCAGCTATACTAGTGTCATGTCCACCTATACTAGTGTCAGGTTCAGCTATACTAGTGTCATGTCCAGCTATACTAGTGTCATGTCCACCTATACTAGTGTCATGTCCAGCTATACTAGTGTCATGTCCAGCTATACTAGTGTCATGTCCACCTATACTAGTGTCATGTCCACCTATACTAGTGTCATGTCCAGCTATACTAGTGTCATGTCCACCTATACTAGTGTCATGTCCACCTATACTAGTGTCATGTCCAGCTATACTAGTGTCATGTCCACCTATACTAGTGTCATGTCCAGCTATACTAGTGTCATGTCCAGCTGTACTAGTGTCATGTCCACCTATACTAGTGTCATGTCCAGCTATACTAGTGTCATGTCCAGCTATACTAGTGTCATGTCCACCTGTACTAGTGTCATGTCCACCTATACTAGTGTCATGTCCACCTATACTAGTGTCATGTCCAGCTATACTAGTGTCATGTCCAGCTATACTAGTGTCATGTCCAACTATACTAGTGTCATGTCCAGCTATACTAGTGTCATGTCCAGCTATACTAGTGTCATGTCCAGCTATACTAGTGTCATGTCTAGCTATACTAGTGTCATGTCCACCTATACTAGTGTCATGTCCACCTATAGTGTCATGTCCAGCTATACTACTGTTATGTCCAGCTATACTAGTGTCATGTCCAGCTATACTAGTGTCATGTCCAGCTATACTAGTGTCATGTCCAGCTATAGTAGTGTCATGTCCACCTATACTAGTATCATGTCCAGCTATACTAGTGTCATGTCCAGCTATACTAGTGTCATGTCCACCTATAGTGTCATGTCCACCTATACTAGTGTCATGTCCAGCTATACTAGTGTCATGTCCAGCTATACTAGTGTCATATCCAGCTATACTAGTGTCATGTCCACCTATACTAGTGTCATGTCCAGCTATACTAGTGTCATGTCCACCTATACTAGTGTCATGTCCAGCTAAACTAGTGTCAAGTCCAGCTATACTAGTGTCATATCCAGCTATACTAGTGTCATGTCCACCTATACTAGTGTCAGGTTCAGCTATACTAGTGTCATGTCCAGCTAAACTAGTGTCATGCCCAGCTGTACTAGTGTCATGTCCACCTATACTAGTGTCATGTCCAGCTATACTAGTGTCATGTCCAGCTATACTAGTGTCATGTCCACCTATACTACTGTCATGTCCACCTATACTAGTGTCATGTCCAGCTATACTAGTGTCATGTCCACCTATACTAGTGTCATGTCCACCTATACTAGTGTCATGTCCAGCTATACTAGTGTCATGTCCACCTATACTAGTGTCATGTCCAGCTATACTATTGTCATGTCCAGCTGTACTAGTGTCATGTCCACCTATACTAGTGTCATGTCCAGCTATACTAGTGTCATGTCCAGCTATACTAGTGTCATGTCCACCTGTACTAGTGTCATGTCCACCTATACTAGTGTCATGTCCAGCTATACTAGTGTCATGTCCAGCTATACTAGTGTCATGTCCAGCTATACTAGTGTCATGTCCAACTATACTAGTGTCATGTCCAGCTATACTAGTGTCATGTCCAGCTATACTAGTGTCATGTCCAGCTATACTAGTGTCATGTCTAGCTATACTAGTGTCATGTCCACCTATACTAGTGTCATGTCCACCTATAGTGTCATGCCCAGCTATACTACTGTCATGTCCAGCTATACTAGTGTCATGTCCACCTATACTAGAGCCATGTCCAGCTATACTAGTGTCATGTCCAGCTATACTAGTGTCATTTCCACCTATACTAGAGCCATGTCCAGCTATACTAGTGTCATGTCCAGCTATACTAGTGTCATGTCCAGCTATAGTAGTGTCATGTCCACCTATACTAGTATCATGTCCAGCTATACTAGTGTCATGTCCACCTATACTACTGTCATGTCCAGCTATACTAGTGTCATGTCCAGCTATACTAGTGTCATGTCCACCTATAGTGTCATGTCCACCTATACTAGTGTCATGTCCAGCTATACTAGTGTCATGTCCAGCTATACTAGTGTCATGTCCAGCTATACTACTGTCATGTCCAGCTATACTAGTGTCATGTCCACCTATACTAGTGTCATGTCCACCTATAGTGTCATGTCCACCTATAGTAGTGTCATGTCCAGCTATACTAGTGTCATGTCCAGCTATACTATTGTCATGTCCAGCTATACTAGTGTCATGTCCAGCTATACTAGTGTCATGTCCAGCTATACTAGTGTCATGTCCACCTATAGTGTCATGTCCACCTATACTAGTGTCATGTCCAGCTATACTAGTGTCATGTCCAGCTATACTAGTGTCATGTCCAGCTATACTAGTGTCATGTCCACCTATACTAGTGTCATGTCCAGCTATACTATTGTCATGTCCACCTATACTAGTGTCATGTCCAGCTATACTAGTGTCATGTCCAGCTATACTAGTGTCATGTCCAGCTATACTAGTGTCATGTCCACCTATACTAGTGTCATGTCCAGCTATACTAGTGTCATGTCCACCTATACTATTGTCATGTCCAGCTATACTAGTGTCATGTCCAGCTATAGTAGTGTCATGTCCAGCTATACTAGTGTCATGTCCACCTATACTAGTGTCATGTCCAGCTATAGTAGTGTCATGTCCAGCTATACTAGTGTCATGTCCAGCTATACTAATGTCATGTCCAGCTATACTAGTGTCATGTCCAGCTATAACTTGTGTCATGTCCACCTATACTAGTGTCATGTCCAGCTATACTAGTGTCATGTCCAGCTATACTAGTGTCATGTCCACCTATACTAGTGTCATCTCTACCTATACTAGTGTCATGTCCAGCTATACTAGTGTCATGTCCACCTATACTAGTGTCATGTCCAGCTATACTAGTGTCATGTCCAGCTATAGTAGTGTCATGTCCACCTATACTAGTGTCATGTCCAGCTATACTAGTGTCATGTCCAGCTATACTAGTGTCATGTCCACCTATACTAGTGTCAGGTTCAGCTATACTAGTGTCATGTCCAGCTATACTAGTGTCATGTCCACCTATACTAGTGTCATGTCCAGCTAAACTAGTGTCATGTCCAGCTATACTAGTGTCATGTCCAGCTATACTAGTGTCATGTCCAGCTGTACTAGTGTCATGTCCACCTATTCTAGTGTCATGTCCAGCTATACTAATGTCATGTCCAGCTATACTAGCGTCATGTCCAGCTAAACTAGTGTCATGTCCAGCTATACTAGTGTCATGTCCAGCTATACTAGTGTCATGTCTAGCTATACTAGTGTCATGTTCACCTATACTAGTGTCATGTCCACCTATACTAGTGTCATGTCCAGCTATACTATTGTCATGTCCACCTATACTAGTGTCATGTCCAGCTATACTAGTGTCATGTCCACCTATACTAGTGTCATGTCCACCTATACTAGTGTCCATGTCCACCTATAGTGTCATGTCCACCTATACTAGTGTCATGTCCAGCTATACTAGTGTCATGTCCAGCTATACTAGTGTCATGTCCAGCTATACTAGTGTCATGTCCACCTATACTAGTGTCATGTCCAGCTATACTAGTGTCATGTCCACCTATACTAGTGTCATGTCCAGCTAAACTAGTGTCAAGTCCAGCTATACTAGTGTCATATCCAGCTATACTAGTGTCATGTCCACCTATACTAGTGTCAGGTTCAGCTATACTAGTGTCATGTCCAGCTAAACTAGTGTCATGCCCAGCTGTACTAGTGTCATGTCCACCTATACTAGTGTCATGTCCAGCTATACTAGTGTCATGTCCAGCTATACTAGTGTCATGTCCACCTATACTACTGTCATGTCCACCTATACTAGTGTCATGTCCAGCTATACTAGTGTCATGTCCACCTATACTAGTGTCATGTCCACCTATACTAGTGTCATGTCCAGCTATACTAGTGTCATGTCCACCTATACTAGTGTCATGTCCAGCTATACTAGTGTCATGTCCAGCTGTACTAGTGTCATGTCCACCTATACTAGTGTCATGTCCACCTATACTAGTGTCATGTC